>APFE030491154.1:0-14771 GCA_000404065.3 Pinus taeda | reverse complement strand
TCCATGTGGCTTTGTGTTTTGATGGTGTTTTTCTCTATGTAATTGTAAGTTCACTGATGTTTATGTGTATCATTTACCCTTCTCTTTTCTTCTGAAATTAAACAAATGAGTGATTAAGGTAGAATTCATTGGACTATTGTGCTCTGTCTTGAAATTTTGTTTAATTTTCAATATTTTCATTTGTTCGAGGAGGACTCTTTAGACCCTCTTACCCTCCTTAGCTCCTCACTAGTCTGATCCATCCATTCATTCAATCTAAAGCATCAAAACTATTGCCTTCCTTTCCCCAATCAAAACTCTGCAAAAACTAGGCCTCATCCCCGGACCCAAATTTGTCTCTTCCATTTTCCAACTCAAAACCGCCAAAAACTCAAATCAAATCCTTTCACTTCATACCTAGCCTAAAATTAGTTGTAAAATCAGTCATCTCAAGCCCATTTGATTATTTTTTGCTGAGATTGATCCAGAGAGAGCCCTCTCCTATCCTCGTAGGGCTAGCTACGAGGCTGAGCGTGGTTTGATGTGGACCTAGAAGCTTACCTTTTCAGCCTGATGTAAATCTAGGCTCTAACATAGTGGAAACCATACTAGGGACGAAAGTTTATTTTCATTGTTTGGATTTGTAGACTACAGACGGAGCCTAAAGTTAGCCAGGTAGCCTTCGAAACGCTTTTGCTTTGCATTAGTGAAAGTAGATGAATGCTGCTTCAGTCAATGTCCGGTCTAGTTTATAAATTGAATATCTGATCTAAACGATCACCCCAGTACATGTATCAAGTTTAGATTTGATTGTTGATGGTGGAAAATGATGAGATGTCGGAAGGCTGAAATCATTCACTTGGCGGTTCCAAATCATTTTCGAGATCAGATCCAAAGGCTCCTTTGGAGGATGAACCCAACCAACAAAAACATGAAAGGACAATATGGAAAGATCAGGTATTCAAGTTGGAATTTCATCCAAGACATTTTGTTCTTTGTTCTAGATTACTTCTTCTCTTTTCTCGAGAATGTCAAGAAGGTTTTGCAAAGTATAGTATGTTTGAGAAGAGATCCTCGGCCTGCGGTTGATTCTTTCCCTTTGAAGATTGTAAATACCAAAGATTTGCATGCCTTTGAGCTTGATCAAGATCCCTTTTTTGAATCTTGTGATGACCATATTCAAACTGATGAGACTAATAAGACAAAGATTATTTCTACAGCTTTTGTACATACCCCATTACCTTGTAAAATTCCAGATTGATACAAGCCTCTGATTTTACCTCCTATATTCCATTCTTTCCCTAAAAATCATGACCTATATATACCAAGATTTGATGGCGATTGTAACAACATCACTGCTGAGAGACATGTTAAAGGAAGAAGAGACAAAAAACATAGATCCGGAGGAATCAACATCTCTAGAGGTAAAGCTTGAAATTTTGGTAAGTGCAGTGGAAGAGATGATGCAAAAGATCAACGCAAGGAATGATTATGATGTTCAAGCCCATGGCTCATTGATTGAAGAAGAACCAGTTGTTGATCCAAAATATTTTCTTTCTTATCCTATTTTTCATAGATCTGATAATGATTGTTTTGTAGATCATCTTGGAGAAGAGAGATCTGTTGATATGACATGCATGCTTGATGATGTGTTTTATGCTGACGATTTGCCTCAGTTTGATCAGTATGATGACGATTATGTTCTCCAAATAGAAGCTAATATTGTAGACAAATCAGCAACTAGTTTGTGGGAGGAAGAAGTTCACATTCAGCAATTTGAATACAGTGATTAGTCGTCACATATCAGCTATGGAAATGACGAGGAAAGTGCAGCAAATTTTGAAGTAAGTGAATGATATTTGCCTTTTTGTTTTGCTTCGTTTCAGTTCATTAGAGACACCATTCATGCAATTAGAAATCAACTGTCGACAAGTCTTGATCTGAAACTTTTTGAGGGCAATGAAAACCTTGTTCAAGACTTCTGATATCCAGATTTCTAGCCCCTGAATGCCATTGATTGTCAAGTTGCAGATGAGGACATGGAAACTGGAAAAATGATACAAGATGATTCCATACCATTTTGTTTTGAATTATTTCAGTTTTTGAAGGGTAAATTTCATAGTAAATCTTCAAATGAACAGCTTGTAGGAAGTCAACAATTTCTCAGTTTTAATGTTGACGATGAGATAGATAGAGAAATTATTGAGCAAGTTGTTAATGAGAAATCTTCCCCTGAAATGATTGATGAAATCATTTTGGATACAAAACCCTCCTTAGCACCAGATTTGCAGCCACCAAACACAATTAAAGATCAGATTATAGATGAAGGTGTGCAAGCCGAAATACATGATTTAATGATACAAGAGGATTCTGTACCTTTTTGTTTCGAAGCATTTCAGTTTATAAGGTAGAATCTTCGTAATATCTCTAAAGAAAAAGATGAACAGGCAGTAGGATGTTATACAGTTGCAAGGGATACATCGCAGCAGTCTTCTCAAATTTTTTATGATCCTATTACTGATGCGTTGGATGATGTTTGCAGTCAAATTCCTTCTCCTATCTGTGAGCTTGACAAAAGTATTCATACAAACTTGATCCGACAGCTGGTTTATTTGTTATTTTCAGTAGGAGTCTCGTCACAAAGCTCAGATCAAAGTTTGCATTCATGGTATGAACAAAAGACAAGTAATCCATTGGATGAGCTAAGTCCTAGTGTGCATGAACTTCAAGATCCTTATGCAGTGTTTTTGGAGGAGGATAGAGAATCCATATTATTCAATGGATCTGTTCACAAGTGTTCATGGGAGTTGCCTTTCAGTAGTTCTCTCTTGTTGTTCATAAGCAAACACTTGCGGAGAATTCAAACAGCAGCTGGAATACTTACTTGGTTGCATTGGTTGTTTCATTTCACTTGATCAGGTGATGAATGGAACAACTAGAGTAGGTTGTATTGAATAAGCTCTACATTGCGCATATTTTCTAGTCTGTCGGTTGTGTTTAAGTATCGAGTCAGTTTTTAGTTGAGTGAGAGTCAATTTGTGTCATCAAGTCGTCAGTTTCAATCATGCATTTGAGCTTGAGTTTTTTATTGACTCTAATTGCCCCAATGGATAAAGGCACTAGTCTTTAGCTCTCCCCAAACGACTCTTGTCATTCTTCGGCACCTGCCAAGTGAGCTACCAATCCCCATTGGATTCCAATAGTTAGTGTCACAGTCTTTGCAGCCTTCCTCCTAAGTGATCAAAACATGCTCTTACAAAGTGAATTTTAAGGTGTTCAAGGTCAAATTTTGTCATTTCAGTGAGTCTTCAAGAAAAATTTGGTCACTAGGTATTAGGTCTAGGGTTTGTTTTCACTCCTGTCAGAGTTTTCCAAATGTCGGTCCATGTCACCATTCAGTTGATTGTACCATTATTCAGGGGGTTGTCATCATCATGTCAAGTTCCACTGGGTCATTTTACACCTTGTTCATGCTTCAGTTGTGCCTAGGTAAGGTTCATTTCCTTCTCCTAGGGTTTTGAAAGTAATTTCTCTTGGATGGTCAAATCATCGCAAAACTTGTATCCTGATGTTCATACACCTTCCCTTATCCTTAATGTACCTTATTAAACACTTCCCATCACTGAGATCTCCCAAACTCCTCATTTTCGCACAAACCCTAGTTTCTTGCTACAACTTGGCAATTTTCTAGGCTAGGCCCGTGTTTTTCCCTTTTGGACCCCTTCTCCTCACTCAATCTTTGAAATTCCACTTTCCCCTACTTCCTAACATCCCTCCTTACTTCTCAAAATTTCCTCAAGAATTTAGAAGCCCCCTATCCCCTTCATTTCGCTTCATTTCAACAAATCCCCTGTTCCACACATTGGGATATGTTTTACTCCAATGATGTTCCTGAGCAATAAAATATGAATGTGGGAAAATGAGAGAGGTTTTTGTCCACAATAGGCCAAAGAAGAAAAAACTCCTTCACTTTTTACACAGGTGTCATGGTTTTAGAGAAATGTCAAAAATACAGTTGCCTCGGCAGAATTGATGCACCTCTAAAGTGACCTTGGGACAATTAAGTTTTCTCCTAGCGTGGTTGGCCAAATGACTTACTTGATGAGTCAAATGATAACTAGACACAATGAGCTTTGCAACAAACTATCATGAGCTCAATTTGGAGTTGAGGAACACCTTCAAAAGTTGACTGCAACAACACTCTACCTTGAGGCAGCCTCATTTGACACATTTTGACCAGTCTTGGGAGATTTGATTTTTGACAGGACAAATTAACTCCAAATTGACAAATTCCAGTTGAGTTGGAAAGTAGACTCAAAGGCCTTTCCAACACGCTATCCCACACCCAGTTTGGACACCGGGAAGGCCTACAACAGTCTTCTGGAAAAAGTACTACACACTAGGTAGGTGGCGCGGCGCACATAACTAGCGCAACGCATTGGGCTCTGATTTCCGGTGTAAAATAACAAGGGCGCAACGCATTGGTGAGGCATGGCACATTGGGCATGCTGCGCGGTGCATAGAGCCAGAACTCAAATTTTTGTCATTTGTTTCAAAAAAACTCCAATCCGCTTGGTTCTTCTCGCTCCAAGAAGTTTATGAAATTGTCATTAACATGTTTGATGCTCATTGAAGTGGATTATGAGAGTTTGTGATGTCAAATTTCAAACCTTATTACTTTGTTTAAAGCTGCTCCTTAGGGTTTAGTTTTGGTTTCTTGGTGCCAAAGACTCCTTTTCCCCTTCACCGTGTTGATTCTTCCCCTCACCTTAAACCCATCATCCCTATTAAATCCCCTGTTCCTCTACATCCCAAAATCACTTATTTCTAAAGTCCTATTTTCCTATCCCTAAACCCTACCATACCTTATTACTCTCTTTTTCCCATATCATTTGCAAAATTCCTAAATCCCCAAACCTTGTATTCCTAAAACACAATCAAGTGACTATCCTCACATTGCAAACTTCACTTGATTGAACCATACCCTTTCCCTCACTCCATTATACCCACTGTTCCATATTTCTCACAGTCCCTCATTTCCCTTTGGCATATTTGGCACTTGGAGACAAAGACATCAAGTCTTCATTTCTCATTTTCAACCAATCAAACATACACTTGTCATACACATTACAACACCATGACTGACACTGATTCATCATATGAACACGACAGTAATTACACCACTGAACTGTATACACCAGGAGGGTACTAAGGAGGTGCAAAACGCATGATCGGCTCCAAATCTTGGCTGAAGCCTCTTTGTATGAGCATGATACTTGATGAGGCACCTTCAGTCCAAATTTCAAGGAATTTGGAGAAAATTTTGTCATTTTTGATTTTTTTGGTTACAAAACAGAGTTTTCTGCGCAACTCGTAGCGCCACTTGGCGCGCACTTATGATTGGGACATCTTCTAGAGGAAAACTTGATATTTTTGGGTTTTTTATGATAAATTATGCATGTTCAAGAATGGCCAAGAGATTTCATCAAGTTCTAGGTGGCCTAAAGGGTAAAAAACACCTTGAAAATGGTCTTTCTGCCACGTTTTCCACACACAGGAAGAAGTCTTGGGAGAATGGATATTTGGAGGGGTAAATGGACACCAAATCCATAAATTCCACTTGGGTTGGAAAGTAGATAGGTAGGGACTTCCAACTAGCTATCATGAGCTCAATTTGGACTTCGGGAAGTGTCTCAAAATCAGCTCCAAATTGGCGCGACGCATAGAGAAATTTGGCCTCATTTTCACTCTTCATCTTAGAAATTCGCCCAGTTTTGACTAGTTTTACTTTTTGATGTAACTATTGATCTACCATGATGTAATTTGATAACCATGATGTAATATTGGCACATTTTTACTTTTTCTAGATGATTCATTCACTAAAAAGTGAAAATTAAATGAATAAATTAGTGTCCTAGCATAGAGAGGCAAGTTGTTTGATTGCCGAGATTTCAGTTCCTTGTTTATAATTGGTTCAAACAACTACTAGAATGATGAGCTCGACCCCTAGAGGCAAGGGAATGGGTTTTTATTGTCTACATTATGTAAATTCTAAGTCATTTTCATGGTTGGAGACTTGGGATTGCTTGGCACTTCATTGTACATTCATTTTCAGCATTTTTGGCAAAGGAAAGACCAGGGTTTTGCAGCACTTGTTGGGATCCATGTGGCTCTATGTTTTGATGGTTTTTTTCTATATGTAATTTTAAGTTCACTGATGTTTATGTGTATCATTTTCCCTTCTCTTTTCTTATGAAATTAAACAACTGAGTGATTAAGGTAGAATTCATTGGACTGCTGTGCTCTGCCTTGAGATTTTGTTTAATTTTCAATGTTTTCATCTGTTTGAGGAGGAATCTGGAGACCCTATTTCCCTCCTTAGCTCCTCACTAGTCTGATCCATCCATTAATTCAATCTAAATCATCAAAACTATTGCCTTCCTTTCCCCAATCAGAACTCTGCAAAAACTAGGCCTCATCCCCAAACCCAAATTTGCCTCTTTCATTTTCCAACTGAAAACCCCCAAAAACTCAAATCAAATCCTTGCACTTCATACCTAGCCTAAAATTAGTTGTAAAATCAGTCATCTCAAGCCCATTTGATTATTTTTTGTTGAGATTGACCCGGAGAGAGCCCTCTCCTGTCCTCTTAGGGCTAGCTACGAGGCTGAGCGTGGTTTGATGTGGACCTAGAAGCTTACCTTTTCAGCCTGAGGTAAATCTAGGCTCTAACAGAACTTGTCTCTCAGTCTAGAAAAATGTGAATCCTTAATGACTGAAGGGACTGTGCTAGGTCATTCAATATCTTAGCAAGGACTATAGGTGGGCCTAAACAAAATAGCAATCATCCAAAGGATCCCACCTCCACAAAAGCACATAGATGTTAGGATTTTCTTAGGGTTAGCTGGATACTACCGAAGGTTCATAAAGGACTTCAACAAGTTGGCCTCTCGATTTTTTGGGTTGTTGGCTAAAGATTATGAGTTTATATGGTCAAAGAGCTGCCAAGTGGCCTTAGACATTCTAAAGGGTAAGTTAGCCACTACACAATTCCTTAGAGGCCCAAACTGGGCCCTCCCTTTTCATATTCATGCTGATGCCTCACACGAAGCCATAGGAGCAGCCTTAGGTTAGGAAGAGGAGAAATTTCCCTATGCCATCTATTTTATCAATAAGAACCTGTCAAAGGCTGAGCTAAACTATACTGTGACCGAAAAGGAACTCCTTACTGTTGTGCATTCATTAAACAAATTTAGGCATTACATTACAAGCTATCAAACATTTGTGCATATTGATCATGCTGCAATCAAATATTTAATGAACAAACCAGATGTGAATGCAATCACTCATAGACTCTAATAGAAAAGTAAAGGAAGGGAATTCCCAACAGTTAGATCACCATGGGTTGATCAGGATCCTCATTAAGGATGCGCTCCAAAACCTCAACATCCCTATAAAATGGTTAGTCTTCAAACACTTACCAACAGAGGATGACATCGAAACCCTCATCTATGATGTTATTCCTTTTGTCAGTGAATAGGAGGCAAAACAAGAAGAAAAAGGTATAGAGCTACATGGGGATAAGATGGATGAAGAAGAAACTAATACAGAGGATGATGCTGAAACAAAAGAGGAAGAAGGCATTGAAATAGAGGGGAAATAACAACAAGAGGAAGAAGATAAGAAAAACAACGAGGAAGAAGGCACTAAAACAAAAGGGGAAGAATAGGAAAAACAACTAACATGTATGGCCAACCTCTCCTTGGAGGCCATCCAGTGTAGGATGCCAACTAAATTTTATGCTCCTTACCTCAGAGAACAATGGTTACAATTTCAGATTAAAACACTATCATGGAGGGGCACCATGCTATTTCAGGACTACAGGCAGTTTATTGATCTTTGTGATCAAAGTGCACTAGAGGATGGGGCCAAAATGGCTGAGTTTTACTTGCACAACATGGCCCTCATAGACATGACTATTTGGGATCCCAATGCAGAGCTGGGAGATCTATAATTAATAGGTTTGGCATCATCGATGAACCATGAGAAGTCAAGGGCTGCAGAGATGAGAAGAATATTGGCCAGAGAGAAAAATGAACCTCTTTTCATTAGAGCTGAACAATCAAATCCCATGGCCCTAATCAACACCCATAATCTAATTGCAAATGATCCTCAGTTGGCCCCTAGATATATTTCTGCCCAAGAGAAAGCAATTCCACATTTTGAGGATATGTTTAGGCTGCTAAGAGATGATAATATACATGCCTGCTAGAGGGGATGGAACACACTACCACACAACTTGAAGATCAGAGAATATCACTCCCCTCAAAGGTTGAGAGAAGCACTCAACATGACACCTATGTATAAGCAATCAATGCAAAGGTTGAAGGTAAATTGGATAGGCCTAAAATTCAGTCCACCACAACTCCTAGGGATGCTAGAAGGGAGAAAAGAAGAAGTATAAAGGAAAGCGGGATTCTATAAACAAGAAGAAGAGACCACATCAGAAGCATAGGATGTCAGAGAGGCTACCAAAGCCATGAAGGACATGGAAATTGACTAAGTTTCTCAGAGGATGAGAAACACTTTCAGTAGGGGGTGATGATGAGCCTCATCATTGGGTAATTATATGGGCCTTAATTGGCCTTCATTCACCTCCTAGCTTAGTCAAACCAACTATTCTCACAACTTATTGCATACTTTTGATTATATTTTACTTATGATATGAGTTAGAGTTGGATATTTTTCTTTGTGGTCTAATGTGCACGTAATGCAGGAATAAAGGATAAAAGCAAGGAATTGTGGCAAAGACCTTGGTAAAGACTCGAATGGGACAAGGGAGAGTAAATTATAGGAGGTAAATCCTCCTCAGTTACTACCCCTCCATTCGAATTTTCCTCCATCATCTCAGAGTCCAAACAACCAAATCATGGGACTAGAAGACAACCGAGCAAGTGAAAAGGACAAAAAACAATCTATTTTGAGTTGGGAGCCAAGCCTCCCTAATTGGAAGGAATTCGTTAGAGACTTCAGATGTATAAGTAGAGAGATTTAGGACCTCAGTAGGATTCAGACTTCTACTGTAAAAACTCTACTTTATTTATGAGCTACAAGATTTGTGAAAATTTGCTCTGTAATCCATGGTTTTCATAATGAGAATGAGTTTTGTTTTAAGACAACTCTGAGTTAACTCAGAGGGTTGAAACTCTTGGGTTAGGGCCCAACCTGAGCAGCCAAAGCTCCTCTTTATTGTACTGTTATGCTAGCATAGACTCATGTTTTCTATTCATTTTCTTAAATAGCATAGATTCATGGTTTTCTGTTTTATTTTCTTAAGTAGCTTCATTTTCATTACAACAATATAACTTAGATTATTCATGTTTTTTTTTGTTCATTTGCTTGAATAACTGCATTTACTGTAGTTTACTTCCATTTGTGCCTTCTTTCAGTTTACAGGTTAGTTAGGAGAAAATATTACCATAAGGTTGTGCACAGGTGTCTCGGCCTCATCTCTTCCCTCTGGGATCATGACTTGAGGAAGAGGCCCTTCAGCAACACCAAAAACACATGTTTCTGGTTCTCGCATGAGCTATGGAGTTTGTTGTTCGATGCAGTTATTTTTTCACCCTCACTATTTTTTCTATTATTTCCTTTGAAACCTCCTTTAGCACGTTATTCATGCATCACTTCCTCGCCGTCTCATCCACAACAAACCTTCACAATCACCGTCCGATTCATTATTTTCTCCAACTATTGCCTCGCATGGAGTCTTCCACTTACTTTATGCGCTTTAATCTCCACTATCGATCTGTCTCTTGATCTTATGGCTATCATGTCACCTCAACACTTTATGCGCTTTAAACCCCCACTGTCGATTTGTCTCTCCTGATCCGACAACTATCGCGTCACCTGATCTCCAATTAGCTTGGTCGATCTCCACCGTTGATCAGCCCCGCCTGATCCAATGGCTATCATACAATCTCGTGTGGTTTATTGCATGACCATTATCCGCCCGAGAGCATGCGAGAAAAGTGGTTTTCCCATGCTACGTGTTGCACAATAAGGCTAATCGCGTGAAATTTCAGAATTCCGCTTATGGCATTGAGGGCGCACGAGAAACTACTTACCGCCTTAGAAACCCACTCCATCATTTCCGCACGATTATTTTCCCCGTGATACGATCTCTGCTTTCCATCCTCTGGTTAATCTTGTCCGTCCATCTCTTGACTTAATCCATGCGATAAGATCTCAACCTTCATCGCTTCGTTACCTTGTTCGTCCATCTCTTGACTTAACCTCCGCAATAAGACCTCAGCCATTCATCCTGTGCATTCATCTTGTTCATCCATCTAGTCACTTAACCCTTCGCGATAAGATCTCCGTCATTCATCTGCTTCGTTAACTTGTCTACCCATCTCTTCACTTAATCCCTCACGATACGATCTCTGCCGTTCATCTGCTTCGTTACCCTGTCCGCCCATCTCTTTACTTAATTTTTTGCGATAAGATCTTCTTCGTTCATCTGCTTCATTAACTCGGTTCATCCATTTATTTGATTAAGCCCTCGTGATAAGATATCCACTGTCCATCTTCTGCTTGTTGATCGATCCAATGGTCCCTATGCGCTACTACGTCCTTACATCCTCCTTTCATTGATTTCAACCTCTGATTTCTCTTCCGCTTGAAAACCGATTTAACTTAAGTTTCTTTACTTACACCTTAGTATAGTTTAATGCTTTTTACCTTCTGCAACTTTTGTAGCAGAATTAGGTTAGTGATTTCTTTAGAAATTCTGCTTAGCATTGTTGTTTTATTGGTTAATTAGGTTATAGTGTGGTTTAGAACTACATGTTGTTTTATTCATTACTGTAGTAGAGTAGCTCTCTCTTAGAATAGGTTTTCTCTTATTCCATCAAATAATTGAGCTTCTTCTGACCTTATAGAAGTCTGGCTTGGAACCCCCGGGGTCTCTTGCTAGATAAACAGTGACAACAGACAAGACCTTCACTTCTACTTGTGAATATAGCACTGTTACCTCCAAGTTTGTACGAATCCCGAGTTGATAAGTAAAGCTGGTAGCCCTGGGAGTTGCATAATTCTTGTTGCAATACCTAGGTTCATCAAAAATCACATAAGGAATAGTCCATACATCAATGCGTAAGTAAAACTACATACATTGCTAAAGTACCCAGAATAGTCAAACTACAATAACAACATCTGCATGAAACGTGCTGGCTTTGTTATATTAAATAAAGTGAAAGTTCCATCCATACATACAACCATGACATCCACTAGCCCCAACAGTGGAATGTTATGGTCAACACCACCTACTCTTTCAAAGAAATATGCTCGCTCTGCACTTTGGGGAAGCCAAGGCTTGTCACAATACTCTCTGAACCCTCTCTCCTGTTTTATGAGTTACGAGGTTCTATTTATAACAAAGGGTGGGGTGACCCTTGACATCCCCCTTTATGACTCTTGGACTACCCTCATCACTGTTTACATTAAATATGACTGTTTGTATTCTACTAATGACACTTGGAATTTCACTTTACATCATGTTTACAAAAATGATGCATTTTCCACATATACCCATGTGGGGCAAAATCAGCTTGAGTCAGCCAGACAAGACACCGTTAAGAGTCAGATGACTGTGGAAAAACCACCTCATAAACCTTCTCTCCGTGATCCTCAGTGACGAAATGATGCCATGCTTGATAATGTGCAATGGTGTCCACGCACTCTTTGATGATGTTCTTCTGGAAATGAACTCTTGCCTCCATTTCTTCTAGGTATATTGATTTGGAACCTCGGTCCAAATCATCCTGTAACATGCATAGCTTAGTCCCGAGAAAGGTCAGACCGATGATGTACATCCTCATGTTATCTACGTTGACTTGCAAATATGCGTTGGTGGCGTGAGCATCAACTGATTAAAGTACGCATCAAACTGCAGACTGACTTGGTTCTTCTCTTTGGCCTCAGTGAGCCTACCAATTGACGGGGTGCCATACTTTCTCACCACGACATCCAAACTCCTGTACAACTGTACATACGAAGCCTCAATACTAGTGATGAGCGGTGGGAGTTCGTCATAGTTCTAGATCTGACTCCGGATGTGTGCTTTGTCCAACTCCACCTGTAACATCATCATCTTGTGCAAGTGAAGCGAGGCTGCCTTGTACCTCATTTTCCATGTTTGTACATGGTCCAGGTGGATATTGGGGGCTCTCACCTATTCCACTTGGACCCCCACCATTGTTTCTTTCAGTATTTTCTGTTTCCTTAATTGTAGCACAATTTGCTATTTTTGACAGTTTTTCGAGTCCTAAACTTTCGAAGCTGTTCTGAGGCCCTAAACAACGTTTTTGGGGAAAACCAATCGTGGGAAAATATAAGTTTTTAACTTGATATTCATTGTCAACCATTGTAGTCCTCAAATAGATCTTTCTAACAAGGTATCGTGTGCATCAAATGGAGATCGTATGCCAAAGTTATTGTTGGAAATAATACTGAGAGGGGGGGTGAATCAGTATTATCAGATCAGATAAAACTTTTCAATTTCATACTTAGATTCATATACGCTACTTCAATTAAGTGAACCAGCGTATACACGCGACTGTGTCTAAAGCAACTAGCGTATACCCAGAGGTCTTATAATTCAGTTTGCTTAATCTTCAGTAGATGCATCAGAACATTATTAAGCATATTAACAGTAAACAGGTGTAGTATAACAGAACAGGACATCACACAAGAGCCACACACATGAACACCATGATATAAGGTGGAAACCCAATGTGGGTGAAAACCACCTGCTACAATTCGTTTCTTTCTTCTTTAATGAGAAACTTCTTTTACAATGTACTGGTGCAGTCCTTTACCAGTATGCAGGCTACAACCTGCAGAGGGCTACAACCCTCTCTCGTTTTCCAACTACTTATGGAAGGGAGCTACAACCCCCTCAGCTCTTGTACTAGCTGATCCATTTACTAGTACGTAGGTGCTGACCCTACAATCTTCAGGGACCACGTTTCATCAATTTTCAGACTGGATCCAAGAGTACAAAACAAACATTACTGCAATATAATCATCAACCTAAACTTGCATCAAAATTCATTAAACAACCCAATACTGAATCATTGAAACCCTGTCATTAAGAACCAGAAACAAAACCAGAGCCCAGAACTCTGCAACAACCACCAGAATCAGCAGCAACCTGAAATATCAAATCTTATTATGCATACGCTACTTCACCGTACCAAAACCGCGTGTATACGCGCTTTCACCAAAGGCAACCCGCATGCAGATCTAGAAATAGATTCTTATGCCTTCACTGTCAGAGCCGACCCTTGCCAAATGTCCCGAACCAATAACCAGTAATACCAGATCCTCTTCCTTCCTCAGACACACTCAATACACCTCTCTTTGCCTAATGATCTTCTCCTTATATAGCCTTAGGCCCTTCACAATACCATGGGCCAAAACCATAGCAACACAATACCATCAACCTCGAAACTAGGGATCAACACGTCCGTCGAGACACCATGGTCCAAAACCATAGGCACAACTTCCAAGGACTAACTGCCACGGACCAAAGATACTTTTCACATGTACGCACTTTTACTGTATCCAACCTGCGTGTACACGTTGATTCTCCTTGATGAACCTGCGTATATTTCTTTCTTGTCCTGTTGTACTGAGATCTGTCCTCTGATTAAGTTGCCATCACCTGTACCAACCTCTGAGCACCTGTACCAACCTCTGAGTGAGTTGCCATCAAGGACAACACTTGAATCATAATGCCAACAATCTCCCCTTTTGGACTTGAGCAACCACACACCAATCACTCTTCCCCCTTTGGACATCAAGGGCAAAGGGCGTACCAAGATATTCTCTTCTTTGGTATACCTTCTACTGTCCATACTGCTGTCCATACTCACCCCTGAGTACATGCTGAAGTTTCTGATTTGGCTCCCCAAGTTGTATCAATCCATCCATGCTCCCCCTGAGCAGATGCAGGTTCTAAGACCGACAATAACAATTTATCATAAGCCTGCAAAACCATTCCTTAAACAGTAATATGTATCATCAACTTCTAACCATAATGGCAACAATGTATTATTTGAAAAATATGCTCCCCCTGAGTGTGAGCCAACCATGTCTGAACCATTTCCTGAGTTTGTTCTGCTCCCTCTGAGCCTGATCCAAACATGACTGAACCTGGGTCTGTTCTGCTGCCCTTTCTACATATACGCGACTTTGCAGCCTGTAGCTCGCGTATATACGCGACTTGTCTTCATTATATCAGCGTATGCAAGGAATACTGAAATTCATCACTTTTAGATTCCCCTGTGTCTGTTATGTCAGCTGACTGAGTTATGCCATACTTTTCTGTCTCTGTCTTCTTCAATTCCTAGAACTGTGATGATGTATGGTCCTCTTGTTTTGAATTTTGAAATTTGCTCCTGCACTCCCTTGCTTTATGCCCATAGTTGTTGCATGTATAACACCTTACATTTTTCATGTTCCTTCTATCACAATCAATTGCTTTGTGTCCATATGCATTGCAGGCAAAGCAATATCCTTTGAAATACCTGGGATGCGATGATCTTTCTTGAACCATTCTACTTCTACATCTGGCTACAACATGTCCAAGATTATGACATACATAACATTCAACATTTCATCAGTGGAGGAAATAATCGTCTATCACGTCCATAGTTAGGGGTAAAGTATCTTCCTTGAGGAATTTCTTTCCTTGGTTGTTCCTTGTTGAGCATTTCAGATTTCTC
>APFE030491147.1:0-16974 GCA_000404065.3 Pinus taeda | reverse complement strand
GAAGCATCCAATACCATGGACCGAAAAACCATCACGTCCAATACCATGGACCAAAAAACCATCGCATCCAATACCATGGACCGAAAACCATCGTGTCCAAAAAACATGTGTGACAATCATGCACAAAACGATAGGTGGGTTCACCCAACCTAACATAGGGTCCAAAACCAAAATTTTTCGAGGCGCTGCCCCGGAACCCATAAAATGGGGGTTACAGGTACCCCTCAAACCCCCTATTAACTATGTGGAAAGAATATAAGACAACCCAACAATACCATATCTGGAATATAGTGGTACATGATATCGATATACTTGGAGCGATCATGAAATAAGAGATTCTCTGACAAATGAATCCCACTCTGGCTGTCATAAAGGATCACGGTGATATCCAAAGTAAATCCAAACAACTCACTAAAGAGCTTTCACAACCATACTGCCTCACAGGAGGCCATGCTAGCAACAATGTATTCTTCTTCGGCGGTGCTTAGAGCCACCGATTTCTACTTCCTGCTTATCCAGGATATCGAAGCAAATACCAGGGATAAGCAACACCCTGATGTGCTCTTACGATCCTCCACATTGCCTGCTCAATTAGCATCCGTGTGTCCAAATAGTCTCACATCTCCGACAGTGTATTTGAGCCCATAAGTGATTGTGCCACGAAGATATCTCAACAGATTCTTGGCACCAATCCAATGTATGTGGTGAGGTTCAACCATATGTTGACTCAATGTATTGACTGTAAAGCATATGTCTGGATGGGAGTTCACTAAGAACATCAATGCTTCGATGAGTTGATGATACTCAGTGGCATTTCATAGAATGGGTCCAGCAGCTCTACCACTTAGCTTCTTAAAGTCAAGTTCCATCGGGCTAGTTATAGGCTTGCAATCCACCATCCTGAATCTTTCCAATATCTTCACCACATATTTTCCTTGAGATAGGGAAATTTCCCCTGGCTTCTGCCAAACTTCAAGTCCTAGTAAATAGTGCATCAATCCTAGGTCCTTCATTTCAAATTCAGAAGCCAACTCCCTCTTACATTTGTGAATGAGAGGGTCTGCACCAGTTAGAAAGAGGTCATCCACATATAGCACCAGTATGAGAGGTTTGTCATCTTCAACCTTAAAATAAAGGTTAGGATCGGCTTCACTCCTAGTGAATCCCAACTTCATCAAGTAGCTATTGATCCTCTCATACCATGCTCGAGGTGCTCGCTTCAGCCCATAGAGAGCTTTCTTCAACTTGCATACATGAGATTTTTTATCATAAATCTCAACTCCTTCAGGTTGCTCCACGTTGACCTCTTCTTTGATTGAACCATGCAAGAACACGGTCTTGACATGCATCTGATGTAGGTTCCATCCTTGTCAATCTGAAAGGGCTATGATCGAGCGGATGGTCGTATATCTGGTAGTAGGTGAAAATATCTCATCATAGTCTATACCTTCCTTTTGGGAGAAGCCACAAGCAACAAAACGAGCCTTATACTTTTTTGTACTTCCATCTGCTACATGTTTTATCTTGTAAAGCCATTTATAAGTGACAAATTTCTCATCCAGGGGTCTGGGAACTACTTCCCAGACATCATCCTTCATAATAGACTCATGTTCTTCGATCATAGCATCCTTCCATATTTGATGCTTGATGGCATCTGAGAATGATGAAGGCTCACTTTATATGATCGTGCTCATGATGGTCAGGTATCCCTAATACCTGTCAGGTTTCTTACTTTCAATGAAGGTTCCTCGAGGTGTAGCATGTATTTCAACATCATCAAGTAGCCCCCTAAGCCATGAAGGCCTCTTCCTAGAAGAGGAAGGCTCAGGTGGATAAATAAGATCCATGGGTTCCTCCACATCAGGCATTGTTACATCATTTACCCATAGAAACTTCAGAAGTCTCTGGACAGCTTCCATAATCGTACGGTTCTTCCTTTCTGCCACACCATTCTACTCAAGAGTATGTTGAGTAGTAGTCTCCCTCTTAATGCCAGCCTCAGGTATGCCTCAGTGAATCAACTGTAATATATCAGAGGTCTTACTTTGGCTTGAGGGGAATGGTCCCTTTTTGATCTTTCCTTTAGCACATATACCTTCTTTCTCTACTTGGAATTCGGGCATCATTGTCACCATTTGTCTTACATCGGGTAGAGCTTTATATTGAAGGTGGGAAAACCTCCAATGCCAAAGTTCGGACTGAAGAGATGTGTCATAAGACATGACACCTAGCGGAATTCCATCGACCTGATATAATGAATCAACATGAAACTCAAGAGTAAAGGCATTTTTAACATTATTTTTCCATATACGTACCTTGCCATCACTGAAGGTTACCTTGTAGCCTTTGTCTTCCATTGCCGAGATGGACACCACGTTCTTTTTGAGGTCAGGTGCATTTAATACATCCTGGAATTTCTAGCCTTCTTGAATGGTTTTCCTCTTCCTTGATTCCCAGCACTCCTCTTACCTTTGCTATTGAATTTGTCATTTCTTTGATTGTCATTAGAGGGATTTTGATCATCGTCCTGGTGTGAGTCCTTTCGATCTGGGCAGTCCCTTGCATAGTGACCTACTTTATCGTAGATGTAACATCATCCTTTTCTTCCACCCTTAGATCCAACCTTTCTTTTTTATTTAGTCCTAGAATTATTTCTTTTCTTATCATGAGAAGAAAAATTAGCAGGAGGACCTTTAGGTATGGGCATTTCTTGCTCTTCTACCCTTGTTTCTTCTTGGATGCATCTAGTCGTCAATTCCTCAAAACCATGAATTACATTATTATTCAAAAGAATAGTCTTGAACACATACCATTCGGATGGTAATCCTCCAAGAGTCGTGAGTGCCATTTCCCTATCAGTAATAGTCTCCCCAATAGATAGGAGATCGTTCCTGATCTCAGTGATTCTTAAGAAGTATGCTTGTATACTCTCATCTTTACCCTTCTTAATTTCCTTCAACATATTTCTAAGAAACAAAACTTGATTTGCATGATCAACTTTAAATAAACTCACCACTCTATTGTAGATTTCCTAGGAGGTGTCCAGGTTGGAGATGTAGGCCACCAAGTGCTTGTCAGTAGAGTCCCGAATGATCTTCTTTTCTTTGACTTCTCTGGTTCTCCATTTGTTCCTGGCAACATCGGATGCATTTGATGAAGGCTCAACAATATTTCCCCTCACATGGTCCAACACTCCTTGATCTTCTAGGGTTAGATCGATAGACAACTTCCATCTATGATAGCTAGCTTTCTCACAGAGCTTGTCCTCGATAAGAAAGAGTGATGAGGACCCCGTAGTTCTTTTAGTATAGCCTTGCCAATCTTTTCTTTGGTGATTGCTCTTGCTCTTGCTCGAGCTTTGTCTTCACCTTAGCTCTGATACCATGTTAAGATATGGTATGTTCTATGCTTATAACAGTTTACTTCTTTTTATTATTATTATCCACAAATTAGCAATCACATATGCATAAAGTAAAGTGTAGATAGAACATTAAACGATCGACAGAAAACAAGCCAAGACAAGAGACACAAGATTTGGTAGCTAGCCAGGGATAAACCCCAATATAAATATTGGGTAAACCCTTTGATCGAATCTTCCTTTATCTTCAATAATCTAGTAGAGAGAAATAGTACATAAATCAGATTTACATTTGCAACAGCAAACCCTAGATCAGTCCCAAACTAGGGCAGGCAATATCTCACAAACCGACCATCAGATCGGCTCGTTTCCACCACCAAAATGTATAGCCTTCAGAGTAGATGCAGATGGAACTACAACATAGTTCTGAGGAGGAGATCTTCTGGTCCATGTAGGTCAAACTTCACTTCTACAGTTGCTGCCCTAAAATCTGCAACTGCTCCTCCACATGTGTGAGAAAGGTCTCTTTTTCTGCGCAGTAGAGAAAAGCCTCTTTTCTGCGCAGAAGAGAGAGAGATATGTGATGAGATGATTGAGTGAAAATGAGGAAAAGTCCTCTTGTATTTATACACAACTGTTGATGTTTGAATAGATGGGAATGTTGGGCTTCTGAGCCTACACGAGTTGTAAGTCGGCTTGATAATAATTCCATAATCAAAATAAATTCATATCTCCATGAATAATTATCGGAATCAGATGATCTTTAGGTCAATCCTACACCTTTCAACAAGAGGAATCTAATGAACATATTATTAGCCATGAATAAGATGACCCACATGAAGTTTGGCCCTAGTTTCCAATTTTAACAATTTCTCCTATGAAGTCTAGTCCCCACTGTCTAAAAGGTTCTTCCACATGAACTAGAATCAAGGGGAGAGGAGAAAGCTTTTGTCTCTCAGCAAAAACTTTGAATTTTTGGCACGGGCTAACCTGGGAATGAACATTTCCAAATATCATAGGCCAATAGAATATTTCCTTGAGGATTTTGTGTGTTGTGGTATTCCAGCTGTAATTCCCTCCACAGACTCCCCCATGAAATTCCTCAATCACTTTATGGGTTTCGCCCTCTACCAAACATAGTAGCAAAACTCCCACCGGGTCCTTCTAGTAGAGTTGACCATTGGATATGATATATTTTTGCACTTGCAGTCTCAGAGCTCAATATTTGTATCTATCCAGCCCCAATGATACCTTAAAAATAAGAGTTAATGAACGATGTTCTTATACAAGGGTGATCCCTCATATTTAGCATAGATCTTTTGCTCAGATATTTTAATCTCGCCTTGATGATCCTTTGGTCTGTCTTCTTCTATTATTAGGTTCATCCCTAAGGCTTGGAAATTGGATTTATATAAAACCTTGGCCAACCCCCGACCTTTTATGAGCTTAGTAGGCTTTATGTCTAGCTCATATTCTTGTATTTTTGCTATCCACCTACCCCTTTTTCCTTTGTTGTCTCCTTGCACCAGGATGTCCTTGACTGCTGTCATTGGGACAAAAGACGTGATTTCCGATTGTAGCACATACATACAAAATGCCTTTAAAGCCTTGACTAGTGCATATGCTTGTTTCTCCAAGATGTTATTTTTCAGCTCAACATTCCTCAGGACTTGGCTGAAGAAGGCGATGGGTTGTTCATAGCCATATTTATTTTTTTGTAGCAGCACTGCGGCAATAGTATGTATAGAAGTGAAAGAAAAGATATAGAAAGGTACTAAATAGTTGAGGATGACTAGTATCGGGGCTTTAGCCAGTTCTTCTTTAATTCTAATGAAAGAATCTTTGGGGATAGGGCTCCACTTGACTTCATTTTCCTTCTTAAGCATGTCTATAATACCCTTGACTATTTCTCCAAAAAGGTTTGGACCTCTTTCTTATTCCTAGGCAAAGGAATATGACTGATGGCTTTGACTAGTTTAGGATCGATCTTCACACCTTCCTGCACTACTATGTGTCCTAGCAGCTTCCCCTCACTCAGGGCGAATTGATATTTCTTAGGATTCAAAGAAAGTCCATACCTCCTGCATTTTTCAAAGGTGAGTTTCAAGTGGAGGATGTGCTCTTCATCGGTCTTAGAAAAGATGGTGATATCATCTAAATAAAACATCACAAATTTTTCTAGCTCTCCTACAAAAGCTATGTCCATGGCTCTCTGAAATGTGGCCCCTACATCAATAAGACCGAAAGTCATGTGAGAATACATGAATGTTCCCCACAGGGTGGTGAAAGTAGTCTTCTTCTGATCATCAAGGGGGACTGCTACTTAGTTGTAACCAGAAAACCCATCCATCATGGAAATTATGACTGCACCGACCACCTTCTGCAATATATGATCCATCTTAGGCAGTGAGTAGTAATCTTTTAGCGATGCCTTGTTTAGATTCAGAAATCTACACGTAGCCTTATTTATTTGTTCTTTTTCCGGACAAGGACTAAGTTGGCCACCCACTTAGAGTACCTTAAAGGCATTATGATCTTTTCCTGTAGTGGCTTTCTCACTTCTTTTTCAATGGAGGGGAGTAACAGTGGATTTATCTACCTGAGTTTCTGCTTGCATGGCTTTATTACACTGTTCAAAGGAATATTATGCTGAATGATGTTAGTATCAAATCCTCATAAGACCAATAAAAAACATCCTTGTAGATTTTGAATAGATTTAAATACCTTTGTCTGTATTGTAAGGGGATTCCTTTTTATATCATGATCATTTGGGGTTCCTCCTCTGAGCCGATATTGCAGTCCTCTACTTAATCGTATATCTCCAGAGCCATTGGTTTGGAGGCTATGTTATTCTTATTAAAAAGCCTTTCTAGTGTGACTAGTCCATGAGGGATGGTATTTCCTTTCAATTGTAGAATTTTCACCCAGCCAATATGTCTTTCCATGACGTGGCTTCTTGATTTGCTTCTTCTTCTTCTTGATCGATGGTGGAGTTGTCAAACTCCCCAACGACTTCTATGAATCGTTTCACTTGCTCGTTGTCCTCAAATACTTGCTAGTGCTTAACATTATCAGGTATTGAGGGTCTGTATCTGACTTCTACCTCATACCTAAGGAGAGGATTTTGAGGGGGCTAAAACTACTTGCAACTACAGCAAGGGAGTCAACCATTTTGTTTCCTTATCTGGGAAAAAAATTGATATTAAAGGTTAGGAAGAAGTTATCAATTAGATCCCACACTTCATTCTGGTAAGTCCTCAGTCTAGGGTGTTTGGCCTAGCACTTATTTATGATATGCCTTACAACCAACTCAGAGTCTCCATAGACCGTTAGGCATTCAATATTCATATTCTTTTCCGTTTGTAATCCCAGGAGCAATGCTTCATACTCTTCCATGTTGTTGGTTGCCTCAAACTCCAGCTTGAATGAGAGGAGTATCAGGTTGCACTCTGGAGATACCAACAATACTCCAGCTCCAGTTCCCTATTTTGAGTTTGCTCCATCAAAGTATAATTTCCATACTTCATTTTCATTTTCCGGCTGGTGTTCTGAATGCCTTGTTGGATGTATTGATGTTTTCTCTAAGATGGTCTCATCTTCTTCTAGGAACAGTCAGGAGAGGTCACTTTCCTTCCCATTCACCGGGGAGTTTTATGAGCCTTTAGCCGGGGTCACAATTTTTACAAATTGGACTCTTTGTACAACCTCCTTTTCTCTCCTCCAAAAGTGGGAATAGTGGCATAAGTTAGATCTAACTTGATAGAGCCCCCCACCTTGGAACTCCAAGATCTAGATAGGAGCATGCCAAACCAAGGGGGAATGTTTGCCACTACAATGTCCATTACCACGCTCTTCACAGGGATCTGAGCCAGGTTTACCACCAGATCCTTAATCATTCCTAAGCATTTGACCCTCTTAGAGTCAAAGGAGTATAGGTCCTTCTAGGGCTTGATGATCTATAAGCCAAGCTATTCCATCACTGCTAGGGGCATGAGGTTGTCTGAGGCTTCGAAATCCAACATGTAATTATGCAACAAGAAGTCATGGATTACTATGGTCACGTAGAAGGGTGCAGTAGAAGGATCAAGTTCTTCCACATGTGGCTCAAAAACAACCATTGGCCTCTCCTCTTGAAGGTTTAAACTGTCATAGGCTGGTGCTAAGGTCGATGGATGCACATTGGATTGAAAGACTTGAGCTTTATAAGTAGGCTAATTTAGGAGCACAATTAGAGGAACAAGAATGTTTACCTTTTCAAGCTCCTTATGAAGATTGAATTTGGGTTTGACTTTTTCTATACCTCCTGGATCTGCTCCTTCTTCCTTACCACTAGCAGTTTTCAATAAACAAGTGCCTCCTTTTCTGTATGTCCCTCGAAATTCCTTATTATAGGAGACTTTTATCTGGGTCAAGATTTAGCTTACCTTTCCCTTTATCTAGTAATGGGGAATAAATTGGGGAGAAGTTCCCTCTTACTGTCCTGGTTCTCTTGACCTCTTCTTTGAAGATCTTAGATCATACTTTTGATGTGGTTGTGCTTGCATGAAATATGAAAGTTTTTTACAATAATAATCTATATCCTCCTCATTTTTTGCTTCTTCTCTATCATGACTGGTCTCCTGGTGAGCCATATTCTCATGTTCTTCTTCAGAGAAAGCGGAATACAAGGTTCCCTGCATCTCATGTGTATCCGACGATTGTTTATCAGGATCATCTTCTAAATATAGAGGATGAGGGATCTGATCAAGTTGTTCCTTTATTTCCCTTGGAAGTATTTGTAATGGAGGCCTTCTATACTGTGGGTTATAACCTAGTTGACTTGAGCGTTCTGTTTGGCGAGATTCTTGTTCTCAAGTTCAAACTTTCCAACCTTATGTGATAAACTCCTGATGAGTTTATCCAACTCATCCAACTTTAGGTCCAGTGATTCTCTAGTTTGACAAGAGGAATATGCTTCATCTTTCCCTCTTTTATTCTTAGTAGGTTCCTTCTTCCCTCTTGACTTCCCGGCTGAGGTAAAATTTGCTTCCACCTCAAGTGCATCAATTTCAAGTAGATCTAAAGTGGGAGACTTCCTTTCTCTTAAGGTCAAACCAAATTCGGATTCAAAGGCTCCCAAAAAGGCTATGCGAGCAAAAACTGGAGGAGGCTTTATCTCACTAGGCAGGTTGTTACACTTCTTATTGAAAATTCTTATAAATTATGAGATATCCTCTTTTGGCCTCTTCCTTATAGCCTTAAACTCTATGAGGAGGTACTCATGATTTCTCTTTTCACCCCATTTTTGTGTGAAAGAGTTTTCAAGTTCCTCCCAGGTGGTGATGGAGGCATTGGGTAGGGATTTAAACCATTTTCTGGCTTCTCCGTCAAGGGATTGTACAAAAAGTCTCATGACCACAACCAATTGTTCCACATTTAGATTCTCAGCAAAGGCACAAAAGGTTTCAATGTGTCTCTGGGTTGTTTTATCATCTTCCCCATGGAACCTAGGCATAAGCTTTAGGTAGTCCTAGGGCATAGCACTTAGGGGCTGAGGTAAATTAAGAGGGGCATATTTATTTAGCGAAAAACCTAGAAGAGACATCTGGATTAATGGAGGGGGATTGAGACTGGCCTGAGGAACTTGGGCCAAAAACATGGTGGTAGGAGTATCTAGACTGAAAGCAGGGTATGTAAGGGTTTTAGGAGTAATTCCTCAGTAGTGTGTAACAACAAGTTGAGAACTAGATGAGGAGGCTTCAAAGACTGATGAGATGGTAGTACGGGAAGTAGGAGTGTTATCCTTCCATAATTTCCTGAAAATTATTTTCTCTGGGTCAGATACAAATGGGGCTTTATGCTAAGAAGTATTTGAGCGAGTGTGAGGCTTTTTAAAAGGCAAGATGATAAATGACGATGGGGTGTGTGGAGTCACCAAGCCAAGGTGATATGGATGCAATCAGAATGTCTTTTCTCATCTACAAAAAAAGTATTCAATTTTTCATATCCCAGGGGAAAAATCCTTCAATACGCTCCCTGAAAATGATGCCAGAAGATGTTGTCGCTCTCAGAGACAACCTTGGATCACTTACAAGACTAGTGCCTGGGTACATATAGATTTGGTTTGTCTCAAATTATTCTCAGGAAACTGGAGACATCACATAGATTTTATATATAAATATAAAAGGGAATGTGTTGGCTCATTCATCCAAAGGTATATGTCATGTATTTGAGGTACTTCTTCACATATGTAGGTCACAGAAATATGTGCATAAATAATGGAGGTCGAGAAG
Source organism: Pinus taeda (assembly GCA_000404065.3). Classification (NCBI taxonomy): domain Eukaryota; kingdom Viridiplantae; phylum Streptophyta; class Pinopsida; order Pinales; family Pinaceae; genus Pinus; species Pinus taeda. Next base: position 7,344 of record APFE030491147.1, on the reverse strand, counting down.
TTCGAGGACTTACAGTTTAATAAGCTTTTATAGAGCAATGAGAGAGGATACAAGGAAATAGAAACCATCACATAGAGCCTAAAACATCAAGAATTCTATATTTAACACATAGAGCTTGAAGAAATAAGAATTTCTAAGCTTATTTGAGTTATAGGTGAATATAATGGATGGAGGAGAAGTTGGGTGCTATGATTCATGGAGCTCAAATTTAAAGATATAATTTCAATAATCCATTCAAAGACACATGAATTAACAACGTCAATACAAATGAATATGTGAGGAAGTTATTGGCACATGCATTAACATATCAATACAAATGAATATGTGAGGAAGTTTGAAATATATCTAGCAGCTATGATTACATGAATTTAGACAAGAAACATGAAAAAAATGGGTTTTAACAGTGGGACAACATACTGTAATAATCGAAGGGGGAATCACCACCATTTCCTTGATATTCTGAAAGATCTGTATTATAAAGTCATACTGTCTAAAAATAACATGCATATTTTTCTTTGGAATTTTTGAACCTTTGTGAAGTATTTCTTCCCCTTATTTATCTGGAGAGGGGAGTGTTTGAACATTCATTACAACAAAAATCTTTGGCCGAGTCTCAGTTGTGAGGTCAACTAGCTATCTCAGCTAGGGATGGATTTGTGGCCCAAACAACATTACAACATGATAAATGCCTCATTAAAGGGCGACACATTATAGGAAAACAACTCAGTCAAAAATTAGATGAAAACATTATTTAGAGATCTCCATGCTCTTCCCTATCAGCACTCCTGATTTGGGTTGTAGTCTGCTCATGGTATGGCCTCCTGTGTTGCTCAGTCGATTCCCATCGCTTTAGTATTTACTGCTTGAATCATCGCTCCTTTAAAGTTGGGAGTGAGTGCTATCAATTCATGCTGTAGTATTGAAGCAGAGGACACCTGGGTGGTACCTCGTCTCCCCTCTGCATGGGAGCACCATGCCAGATAGTCAAGTCCCCCTGAGCTTCTATGTCCTTGTTTAATTTTGTCAGCATCGACCCTACTTCTGCGATGGAAAGGGATTTTCTAGATCAGTCCATGCCAAGTTGAATAATATATCTCTTTTATTAAATGCCATAGTTGCCAACCCGCCGCACCTTTAAAGCTCTACAAAACATTATCAATGCTCTGATATTCCTGGTGATCCTGTTATGGTGTAATATGGAGGACTTTCCTATGTAGGCCCTTATCACTAAAACATTATGAAACCAACGAGTTCTGATTCCCCTTGGCCCTTTATGATTTAGCCCCTTTTACTTCGTGTGAACGAGGGATATGACCAGGTGCTTAGTCCTCGGGCACTAGGGCCATTAGACTTCCTATTAGGGTCTTCTTCCTTTCTTATATAAAATCCCACATACCGGCGATTTATAACACTTTACCTTCGGCATTTCCACTTAATACTTGCGATCATCAATCTGTGGGATCCTGCCCACCAAGGATATCGCAATCGCACTACAGGATAGAATGTTGAGGATGAGTGGTTTTCGGAGGGGGGCATGAACAGTAAGTGGTAAACCACTTTTCGGACCCCCCTTGGCTGATAAATGGAAACATGGCGGGGGGCCAAAAAGGCCTGGGAGCTGTTGATTTGGGCGAATTAAATCTGGACCATCTAGAGATGGGGGGTGTTGAATGAGCATGCAGCCTTTGAAAAGGACAAAACCGACAAATTTTTAACTCCATTGTATAAAATATTGCATCTGGGGAGTTCCTACATATCACACTTGCAAGCCGAGAGGGACTTCGACGGAGGAGGAACTTTTCTTTTTGCGATCACCAATTGCAGGATTGATGACATCATCAGTGCCACGTGGCATATTCTTGAGTGGTGGCACGTGTCACCTAGAAATTCCCCCATAGGGCCCCTAAAAATTTTGAACCTGCGTGCCACGTGTCCTCCATACTGCCACATCATGCTGACGTCAACTACCATGTGGATTCATATGGACCAATGGTGCTCTGCCACATGGCCCCCTTGAGGAGAGAGAAAAGGCCCGCCTACCTTTGGCTTTGTAAGTAATTTCCTTTGTAAATCGACATCAGCCCTCCCTTATTGTTTTAACATTATCAACGTATTCCCTCGCAATTCCTTAAGAATGGTCCATTAGACCTGTCGATCACCGATTTTCCAATATTAGAGCTTTGCCCCTTTGTACTACACTTTGAGATCCCGTCAATCACTAATTTTTGATGTCTTCCTCTTTGTCACTGCTTCAGTAAGCCCCAATTTGCGATTTGTGATGAGCCCAACTCTTAGCCATTTCTCCTTTGTTTTGTGGCCTTTAAAGGGTATCTTTAATCTACTCTAACTTCTGATCCAAGAGTCCATTTTTAGACTTCCATATACCATTGGAAATCTTGTTCCAAGCATTATGCAATAGAAATGGTCCGATTTGGCTTTGAATGCTTCTACGACCTGAAATATGGCTTCAAAATTCACTGCTCTTTGGCAACTTTGGTCAACTAAAAACTCAATATGCAGTGAGTGTCAACACCCCCATGCTTAGCTTGATATTATGGTACTTTCCGGAGAAATTTATAGTTCCTCCATTTGTAATTATCACTTGACACTCTAGTATTAGATATAGGAAGCAATTCAATTCCTTGGCTATCTTACGATGAATAAAATTATTACTTGAATCAATCAACACTATTACCTTTTTCTTCTTGCTATATCCTTCTACCTTGAGATATTGAGTAGTAATTCATGCCAATGCATTATAAGATATGGTCGGATTCATTTCTTCTTTCTCTGGATTGGTTCCTGGTGTGTATCCTCCTCTTTTGATGTTTCTTGTTCCTTTTCTTCCTCCTCTTCACAATCTATGTAGAATAATTTCACTTATGACCTTTAGTGTATTTTCTATCACAACAGTAACAAAGCCATTTTTCTCTTTTTTCCTCCAATTATTGTGATGTCAACCTTGTAGGTTGTGGAAGACTAGGAGCAACAACACTTCCATCTTTATAGTTGTGAGTGGCAGACTTCCTTGTTGTCATAATTTTGCTTTCAACTTTTCTTGCCACCCTAAATGCCTTCTCCAACAAATCGGGTTCCCAAAGGTGAACCTCATGTTGGATGTTATCTTTTAAAGTCCCTATGAAGACATCAATCCCATGCCCCTTTGGAATATTGGTTACCCTAATATTCAATTTTTGGAATTCTTCAATGTGCCCTGCCATTGAACCCTTTTATTTGAGATTTATCAATTAGCTAAGGAAGGTGTTTCTATTTGTATCTTCGTAATGTGCTATCATTTACTCCATAAAAATTGACCAAGTGACAAGTGATTTATGAGAACAAAGCCATATATACCATATAAATGGATTGGGTTCTAAATATAAATATGCAATACATACCTTTTGTGAGGGTTGCACATCATGTAGATCAAAATATTGCTCCATTTGTAGTATCCAAGTTACCGGATCCTTTCCATCAAACTTCCTCATATCTATCTTTGGAATGTGGAGGTTCTTAAAGCCCACATTAGAGTCTATAAAATCATAATTTATATTCCTTTTGTCTGCATCATGGTTTTTATGGATTGCCTTGTCACCACTGGGACACCTTTCTTCTAGCAACTTTGCCAAACCTTCCTTCAACCCCTTTATCTTGACATTCATTATTGCTTCCATGTATTCTTTAAACCATCATTCAAAACTCCCATGTCCCTTTTTATACCTTCCATGCCATTCTTCAAACTATCCATCTTAGATTTTGTTACTTTTTGTGAGAGCGAAATTTGTTGCACTTGGTCTCGTAATTTTGATATATCATGTTGCATTTCTTCCTCTTCTTCATGCATCATATTATAGTTTTTGGGTTTCTTACTAGGTGTTTCCATTTTATTTCTTTGGGTCATGAGTTAATGATATTTATTCTTCAATATTTCCTTTGAATCACTTCCAAATAATCTTTCAAAGAAAACTTATGCAAATTTTAAAAAATACACACATTTTTCTTACTTTGTAAAAGTTCGATATTGAATCTGTTGTATCTCTATAATTTCAGATCTCCAAGGTCTAAAATTTTGTCCCGTGTTAGCCCTCTACATCCTATTTCCAATCCCACAAGTATGATTGAGATTGGATTCTCCAAGGAAGATTTATGTCAAATCTCTAGTGATGACCTGATTATGGACTGGTTCAGTAAATTGAAGTTGTACAGGATGCCACGTGTCCCTGTTTCAACCTTCGACCCTGAAATTGTTACACAACAAACTATAATATGTGCACTTTTATTCAATTTTTATAGAATGCAAATGTGATGCTTGAAACTAAAGTTATGATGGTTTTCCCTAGGTCACCTGTTTGAGACAGAATTCTGGAGCCTGCAAAACCCCTAACTTCCTCATATCATATCTCCGAAAATATAGCAACACAAGATCTAAAATTTGGACATGAAGTTCACCAACATTTTGGCTCCATGTGGTTGTAATTTAAACTTCTAAAGCTTCTTCGAAAAAAAAAGTCATAGCGAAAATTCCACGACGACATGTTTGAAGCAGTGAAACCCTAGAATCCAAAGCTCTGATACCAAATGTTATACAACCAGTTCACAAATAGATATCCCAACTGTTAGCCTCCTGCTATAGTAGGTTACTCATATTTCATGATGGACATTTTTACAGGCCAAATATGTCATACTTTGCATGTTGCAATGCTCCATATTTGCTAACAGTCACCAAAGAAAGAGGCCATGAAAGAATGCTACTCAAAGTTCATCTGCTGCATTCCAATTTTGTAGAGTTACTCCAATTTTGTAGAAGTTTCAGCTAAAGGGAGGTCCAAACAGCTTAAAATTGGTCTCCTTAGGTTTCAATTTCCTGTTTTAGAATATAGAGAATGAATAATCTGTCCAAACAGCTTAATCTTGGCAGATTCTTAGATAGGTAGAGAATCAAAGGAGCCCAACTGCTTAATCTGGGCCCTTGGAAAAATAAGTGTAGAAATAGATAGGATAAAAGTGCAAAAGAAAAGTTGAAAAACTGGGTCTGCAAGTCTAAGTGCACCCAAACCAAAAGAAGAAAAAATGTTAGGTAAGTAGGTTGGGTAGGTAATTTTGAGGTTGCAGAATGTTGATTTGTGATTAATTCCACATTTTCAAGTGTTTCACTCATACAAATCACAGTCAGCAGGCAGTTCCCATTTGAAGGACTTCAAGCGAGGCATGACTAACTTCCCCTTCTTCTTATTCCCTAAATAATTTACTAACTTCCCCTAAAGAGGTCAAGATCTGCTTGATATCTCTTAGTTTCATCATTTTCCATAACATTTGCCTTGGTAAAGATCTGCTTTATCCAAGGAGGGTACATATTTTCTCTGCAAAGTTCTAGCTCCCCTTTGAAGCCTAAGACCTATAGAACTTAGTGCTTTCTTGTCATTTTCATATTAACTACTGACATTATTATGTAAATCCCTATATATTTCCCCTTCCCCCTACTACAACTATGTTAAAAATCCCCCTATGTAAATATCCCCTTCCCTGGTTGAAACATAACCATAACTATCTCTTTGGGAATTACTAAGTCATCTGGATCTTAGTAAGAACCCTTATCCCTGCACAATTCTCCCTCCACGTTGTTTGGACTTCTTCCAAAACACAAAAAACCCCCCTCAAATCCATTAACAAACCCCCCTCGTGCATTGCATTTTGGAAATTATTAAGGTTTGATTAATAATTGAACAAAGTGTTGAAACCCATTACACCGTTTCCTAAAGTTAAAACCCACCCGTGCCACGAAAAATTAAAAAATAACGCGCACACTGTTTCACTAAACCTCGCGCACCTCTCCACCCGACCACCGCCAGATCAGCCCTCCCAGATTTGATGGCTATTATGCATATCGGGCGCCCACTTGTATGGGCACGTTAGCACCTGATGTCCGACGGTTTTACCGTCGTACACCGGGACAGCTGGTGGCTTCCCATTGCATCGAGCCGCCCCTGACAGAAACCGCCTCCGTACCAAAGGCGGTCCGATGAAACCCAAAACCACCCTTCCCCTCGCATGATAGGAGCGCCGCGTCACCCGCCACGTCGCCTCCACCTCACCCCTTCCTGCCTGCGCCTGACCCAAGTCACCTGCCACTGTGTCCCGCCACGTCATCACCCTACCGTACTGCCACGTCACCCTGCTGACGTCATATACGTACCAGAGACCCCACTGCTGAAGTCATGCTGATGTCATCCACCGTACCGTTGACGTCAGCAGCCAAAAAACGGAAAAATGCGCAAGCACAAAAATCAAGCTTCGGAGCTCCGGAATGAAAAACAGAGGCAGTTTCGATGTGCGATTAGCACTTCGCTACAGAAAATGGGCCATATTGGAGAATCTTTAGGGAATCTTTTGATTCCTTGGCCCTTTTTGCACCGAAAATAGCAGAAAAAGCCCAATTTTGCTAATTTAAACATATCTGAAGACAGAGAGAGACCAGGTTCAGAGGCTAAAGAGTATCAGAGCAGATGTAAAGATAAAAATCATGTCAAAGAGTATCAGAGTAGTGGCAAAGTGTATCAGAGGAGATTTTCTCAGGGCTCGAGGCAAATCAAGCATTGAAAGAAAGCCCTGAAAATCAAGGAGCAGTTAAGGAACCATTCAAAGCTCACCGGCACAAATGACTGCACATTAAAGCCCAGAGGAGATCAGTGGACCAGAACTCAATACACAGTTATTACAGAACCACTGCACCAAGCCACAGAGGACGATACATTAACTCATTTTTTGATCCAGCTGCCACTGGCACAACCCAAAGCAGATTTACTTGCATTTAATTCCAGCATAAGTTAGGTTTAGAAAGTTTTCTTCCTACATACTTGTTTAGGTCGGTTGTAATAAATAACTTTAGATATTTTGCTTATATATACCACCCTGAAAAATGGAGTAGGGGTTGGTTGGTTGTTTTATCTTTATTGGTTTTGAGATTTCGCTTGAGCAGAGACTCGCACTGTAAATGTGGTATTTTTTTATAATCAAAGACTGCTGAGATGCATGGATTCTGAAAGTGTCTGCTGTGTTTAATTGGCCGAGGAGTGACTGTGGAATTCCTGTGCTTTTACATGGTTCAATAAGTGTTTTCTTAACTCTGTTTTGTTTTTCATGTTTGTTCTGTCATCAATCCACCATCTAAATTGCAGAAAAGAAGAATAGTTTAGGATTTGCTTGGCTGCACCCTGGGCTCAATTTCTGCAATTTCTTCATGTTTTCATCTGGAATGGTTATGAACATGCATACTTAAATGATCTTGTTTACACTGTTTCTTTCATATATGAATGTTATTTTAGGAATTCTTAAATGCTCCTAGAT
>APFE030491145.1:0-13294 GCA_000404065.3 Pinus taeda | reverse complement strand
ATACAATGTCTCAAAGAGAAACCAACAACACTTCCTTACAAATTACAAAATTCCAGCCTCTGGATCTCTGGGATGAGGGATCCACTTATAGATATTTGCAGAGGGGTGATTCAACTTCTAGGTTTTTTATTAGTGCCAATTCACTAATAGTTCTTGGTTCCACTTGGAGATTTCATGATCTCTTACTCATCCCTAGGCGAATTCAGAGAGGCAAGTGTCATCTGAGAAGTTTCTAGAAGATTCTTTGGGTTTCCACTTAGCAAACTGTCTCTGCCATTTGTCTACTCTCGCTCATCGCACTCTACAGAAGGCATTTTCAGTATGCATCACACCCCCCGTGTGTAACAGGTGAGATGCATCGTACCTTCAGCATGGAGCAGTCTGTATGGTCAAGTTTTGGCTAGTTCTAAGTGGTTTTTCAGGTGGAACTTTTGGGAAATGATGTAATCAGTTGACCTTGATCCTTTAGGGTGTGAAACAACACTTTTAGGGGTTTAAGAGCCCTTGGTTTATCGACATACATGATTGGGGTTGCAGTGCCCAAATATGTCTATAACACTAAGAGTATGAGAGAGAGAGAATAATGAGAGAGCTCCAAAGCTAAACTGACCAAGTCTTGCCCATTGATCCTTAGAATCCTTTTTATTAATGAGGCCTCTATTTTCTTCATTTTCCATTACTTTCCTTCAATTTCCTCCTCACATGCAACATGTGACCTTTGGCCTTCCTTTTCTCCTAATTTCCATTATTTTCATAAATAAATGTGCCAAAATACCTTTTTGCCTCTTTAATGTCTTAGCCATTGCCTTTACCAATTTCCTTAGCCATAAACAACCAAATGAACGCCCCCCTAGGATGTCTTGCCCACCATTCAGCTTGGAATACGTGTCCCATCATTCGTGGTATTTATATATTTTTACATGGAATTTTCACCAGGGTTGTTACAGAACCCTCCCCCTTGGGGAACACCATCCTTGGTGTTCAATCACACATATACCTCAGTAGCCCACTGAAAGAAGACATACTGCTCATGGAGCTTTATAACCCAACTCGATTCAATATTTACAATGAAAGATCTGCTCAAGACATAACATCATAACGACATGACAAGATACCGCATAGTGGAGATTTATAACACAGCTCATTACGGTATTTACAATGATCATTCTGCTTAAGAAAACTCATATGACATCATAACATCATGATAACATAACCATGTGATAGCATAATAACATTATACCCATACTGCATAGTGGAGCTTTATAACATAGCTCGTTACAATATTTACATCTATACACGGGTGTACATATAACAACATCATCAAAATATATATACCAAAACATACGCCAAATCATATACCAAACATATATCAATCATACACTAAACATCATATATCATATATGAAAACATCACAAGGCATATATCAAAACATCATATAGCATGTATCAACCAACATAAAGCACATACCAAATCATCATAAAGCATATATCAACCATCACAAAGCATATATCAATCACCACAAAGCATATACTAAACCAACATAAATCAAATATTAAACCATCATAAAGAAACTACCAAACCACCATAAGCAACTACCAAACCACCATATCAAGCTGCTAATTCTTGTAGTTGATTTCAACTACCCAATCGGACATGTTCATGATTCCTGTACTACGCACATAACTTCCATCAGTTTTAAAATAAATTCACATCATATCTCATTGATAGCTCATCAATAAGGTATATTTGCAATCATATTCGCTTCAAAGTCAAACTAGCATATTTGACCAAATCAACATGTATAAAAATATCACATTCAGTTAGCTCAAAACATAATCATCAAAATCATAAATGACATATAACCATCATAAATCAAAATCATAGATCACATGTAATCATCATAGACCATACTCATAAATCACATGCATGCTAAAACCAAAATACAATACCAATACTTATCGTTTCATCAATCCTTACTTCTTCCTTTGCTCTTTTGTATAGACACCAGATCGGTTGCCACACCCAACAAACACCCAATGCCTTCTCCTCTACCAAGTGCACATACACATAGTGTGCATCACACACATATAACCACACTTGACACAAAACACCATGCAATACATGCACCTACACCTAATGTACAACAGAGCATCCATCTATACTCGATGTGCAATACCACCCAATACATGTACCTACATAAGTACAACACAACGAGTACACACGCTGCAATACCATGACTACATTATGCACATACATAATACCGCATGCCCATAACACAACATCAACGACATGCACACAATACCACACATACGCCAGTACCATATGTACAACATGTACACAGTACCACCTATACATTGCACCACCTGCACAACATGCACACATCTTCACATGTACATGGCACCACTTGCACAACGTGTACACAATGCCACATGTACACTACACTACTATACAATGTGTACACAATACCACATGTACACAGTACCATACACACAATGAATACGTGACACCATATATACATAGCATCACATGCACGAAATGTACACAGTGCAGCATGCTCATAGCACCTTATGTACAACATGTACACAACACCACATGTTCACAACACCACTTGTACAATCATGCACACAAAACCATATGCACATAGTACCACATGCACGACATGTACACGACACCACATGTACACAACACCACATGCACAACATGTACATAGCACCACATGCACACAACACCACTTGTACAATATGTACACAACACCACACACACACAGCACCACTTGTACAATCATGCACACCACACCATATGTACATAGTACCGATGTACCACATGCACACAACACCACTTACACATAGCATTGCATATCCGACATGTACATAGCATCATCTGTACACATCACTGCATATTCAACATGCACAGAGTACCATATGCACACACGCCACATATACATCATGAAGACAGTACAATATGTATACAACATCCCATATGCAATATTCAGACAACCTTATTTTCACCATCCTGTACATAACATTGCATAAATAACATGTACACATGCTATGTATACACAACACCACAAGTGCACACATCATAGATGTAACATGTACAACATATACAATGTATGCACAACAATAGTACCACACATCCAAAACCACACTGTCCTTACCAAGAAACCTTGCTTCTAGTATCTTATTCATGCTTATCCTAGCATGTCACAAACCACACTACTTTCACTTTGCTGATGTATCCCTTGGTATAACATGTCCATAACATAGACATAATATAATCACATAATATCAATTCATAACCACATGATATTGACCTCATATATTTGTTATTACTACTCTTCCCACTTGGTTCCTCATGAACCAAGAACCTCTTCATGTCATTCTCCTACATAAGCAATCATTCCTCCACAAGAATGATCCATGACAACCCTGTCAAACAGTAACATAAATACATGGATGCATACATACATATATAAACGTTAGCATAAAACAATCATGATCCTGTCAGGCAATGACATACATACATACATACATGTATACATATATAAACTTCATAAGAGAAATTTTTTTATTCATGCACAACATGCATGATATTGAGAATAATAATTCCCAACATAGCCAAGGCATATGATGCCTCAGATATATTTACTCTACCTTTTCTAGTTGCCTTTCTCATGTCTTTACACTGCCATGGTCCATTCACCACAATGAACCCAACCACTCCAAACAATTGTTATAGCCTTACCTTCCGTTGTGCTCACTCATGCACCGAACTTCATCTGAATCTTACATCACCCATTGGGTACCACACAACTCTCCTCGAGCTCCATTAACTTTCCTCTTCCCCCAAACAATTCCCAAGGCTCAAAACTTAAAAGGCAAGACAAAAAACAAATAAGAAAAAGACTATTAAAAACCAATAACAACATGACTCTGCAAACAAAGTGGTATGTCCATACACTAGACATAAACAAAGCCACAAATCAAGCTCAACAATTCATAAAATGCCAAAAGCACAAGACTAACAACAAAAACCATGACTCAATCCCCATGGTTCCTAGGGAAAGCTCAACCCAAGCCTTTTTCAAGATTTCATGGCAACCTCTCATGCCATGCAACCCCCTGCATCATGCTCACACATGTCAACCACATGTTCCAAATATCAAGACAATCATATTTATCAATTTGAAATAAACTTTTACAAACAATCATGTCATAATCCATAGTCATTAGACATAATGCTACAACTATCAACTACATTCATGTACATATCAACTATCTTAACACATACATGTTAGTACAATCATCTTAAAACAAATCATTTGAACACATACTCATATTAATTAATTCATCAATCATTCAACCACTTGCAAACATACCATGTTAAATAAATCAATTAGATGACATAATAGGCACCAAACACTCAAATACCAAATAGAAAACATAATCAACTATGAAACACCAAGTATAATACATAAGCAAACTCATACCTTAGTGTACCTCACGGGAGGCTATCTTGTTTGCATAATCAATCTACTTAGTGAGATATAACTTTACAACATGTCAACTCAAGCACTCATAAGATCATGATATCCATAACAATATCTAACTAACATGTTAAAATCGCAAACTCGTACACATATGAAAAGTCAATCTACATTAGTATCACGGCATCTCACAAATATGTCAGTTCATACCTAAATATTGCAACCATAACCATCTACCTAGGTCAAACCAGGTTAGCACAATACATATAACATCAAGATCTTCAAGGCAATGAACATAACCATCACATATATGTTGAATCCAAATTATAACATCAATATCTCAATGAAATGAACCTAATCATCAAGTTAATAGCATATAACAACAGTAAGATATATATCATACTCATCAACAACATACAACATAATCATCAGGTTATCTAATATAAAACAACAATAGAAATGTATAAAACTACAGGTTACTATCATTCTTAACTATATGACACATGTGCATATAACCACACTAATCATCTAACATCTATCATGAATATAACCATAACATCAAATACATGTACATAAACCTAATGTATATAAACCTAATGCATATAAAAATCCTTAACTTACATACCTACATGCCGAACATACAATACATGTATGATGATCTGCTCTTACCCCAAAGTCCAATGCTGCAACCTCATTATGATGATCTGCATCTCCTGCTCTATCTCATTCAACATATTAGCATCATAACATACCAATAGCCCCATGATGACCTAAATTTCATACAATGACTTCACAAGGCATGTTTGACCTACTATACATACATAAACATAGCCACTACCATACATGCATAACAACTACATAACAAATGAGTACAAAACTATATATGCATCATTCTAGCTAGAGTCTAGTCATCAATGCATGCCATATCAAGTACACAAACCATGACCTCATGCATGACAACAACCATTACTCCATTGCCACATGCAACCAACATTATGCATAAGCAATGCCAAATCAACTACACCTACGCGTAAATGCATGTAGTCGAACATAATCGACCAGTCCTTGTAATCAATCTACAAGACTGATGCATGTAATCGAAATATTCAAAAATGTAACCTAACACACAAGTATGTAAGTAGGTATCATGAAACCAACATGTAAGCGACATATAATCCATACACAATCAGTTGAATGTTCCAAAAATCAATACATTGTGTCTATTAATTTGAAATCAATATTCACCAATGCTAACAACCTATAAGCATACCCCCTTACTATCCATGGTCCAAACTAAGGTAGAAGGAGGAAGCTACTCTAATGGCCCAATCTCCAATGTCCAATTATGGAAATGGGATCTCCAAAGCTCTACTAAATTTAACCACACTTGAAAATAAATTGATTTTTATTTCTCATACATTTGTATGAGACTAAGTCAAAAACATTGCACTTATTCCACTTGTAGCATAATAACTAAAAACATGCCACTTTTCCATTTCCGTACATGCAAATTTTCAAATTCTTTGCATGCAACCTTTCAAATTCCCTACATGCAACTCTTCAAATTATTTGCATGCAAATAGGCATAGATCAGCTACATCCATATTATCATACTACAATACTATCCCATCCAAGAAAAAATAATATTTTCTTCAAACAATTACCATACTTTTACATTTTCCAAAAACAACTACTATACTATTACATTTGCATTTAAGCATTTATTCAAACATTTTACATGCAAACTAATATAGAAAACTATTTGCATACAAGTAAGCATATATCAATTACATAAATACTATTACATATCAATAATATCCACAACCTAAAACAACATACTCTTATCAAACAGTTTGCATGCAATTAATCATTGAACCATTTAAGCATTTCATCAAACACTTTGCATGCAAACTAATATAGCGAATGATTAGATGCATATATCCTAAACTATAGTAGTACAAGTTATAGAAATTGAACCATATGATCAGTGATATTTTCTCTCAGTATGGTTCAAGTTTCAGCTTCTGAGATTTCATAGATGAAAAGTTATAACAAAAATACCAACACAATAAAAATTTGGTGCACAATTTTAGGAGTATCTAGAAAGCTCGACTTCCACTCGTCATATCTCCTAGAATATAGAGAATAAATATCTAAAATTTTTATCACAATATCAGTGGGATTTCCCCTAATTGTGGAAAAAATTTCAGCGCCTAAGAGTGCCCAAAAGAAAAGTTATAACAAAAATGTCAGTGTGACGTCTTTAAAGGTGCATTCAAGAAGGTCATCTTCCTTAGATCATAATTCCTAAAGTCTTGTGAAGCAATATCTGAAAATTTTACCACATTACCAGTGGAATTTACCTTCAGCATGGACAAATTTTTGACTTCTAATATTCCACAAAAGAAAAGTTATAACATATATGATAAAAAAAGTCTAAAAATTAAATTGTGTTCTTCATTTTACCTATGATAGAGCCTATCGAGTCCAAGTGTTTGAACCATGCTCTGATACCACTCTATAACAACCTCCGGAGTAAATGTGCATATAGAAAAAAACCATAATAGGAACAAAAATACAATAAAAATATCAGTCATCAAAATCCATATATACATCAATACATTTGCACATGAAAATCAAGGAGATGATTTTTTTTCATTAATAAATGCAATGAACCAACTGAAGATGAGACTACCACGTTCCACCCGACCATAGATTGGTTGAGCAAGTCTCTTTTCAGTCAATCACCCCCATGCCATATTCCAAGCATGAATGTGGGATCTCATAGAACACATTAATCAAAAGCCATCCAGGGCTTCTAGAGGCCACCCACCTCAATCCATCAAATAGTGATTCCACCTCACGGTCGGACATCACCCAAAACCATCATCAGATTGGTCTCCATCCAAGCCTTCCATGGCTTCCAGAGTGATTGTCCAACTAAGGCTTCTAGAACTAATAACTCAACCCACAACTTATACATGGCTTCTAGAGCATTTGTCCAACCAAGGCTTCTAGGACTAGTAACTCAACCTACCAAAGGCTTCTAGAGCATTTGTCCAACCAGGTCTTCTAGAACTAGTAACTCAACCCATGCTGTTACAGGGCTTCCAGAGCGTTTGTTCAACCAGGGCTTCCAGGACTAGTAACTCGACCCAAGCTAAGAAAACATGAGAACCAACAAAAACAAGGCAATGAAAGTAAACCCACAATCACCATGGCTATCCAGGAAATGACAAGGCTAGGCAATCCACTATCGATCTAAGCAATCCTCCATGCTAATGATAAATCACAACCAAGAAACCACATCCATGTGGCATGCATCCCAACACTAGTGAATAAATCATACATGAAACTCGATTCTTGCCAGCAAATATGATGTAGATGTTGATGTCGATGCCTTCTTGCTCAAAGAATCCAAGTATCCCACACCCTTCAAGAGTGCTCCAAGAAAAAAGTATGCAAGAGCATGAGAGAGAGAGAGAATAATGAGAGAGCTCCAAAGCTAAACTGACCAAGTCTTGCGTATTGATCCTCATAAGCCTTTTTATTAATGAGGCCTCTATTTTCTTCATTTTCTATTATTTTCCTTCAATTTCCTCCTCACATGCAACATATGACCTTTCACCTTCCTTTTCGCCTAATTTCCATTATTTTCATAAATAAATGTGCCAAAATACCTTTTTGCCTCTTTAATGCCTTAGCCATTGCCTTTGCCAATTTCATTAGCCATAAACAACCAAATGAACGCCCCCCTAGGATGTCTTGCTCACCATTCAACTTGGAATACATGCCCATCATCCGTGGTATTCATATATTTTTACATAGAATTTTAACTAGGGCTGTTACAGCGGGGTTGCCGGGACCCAATCATAAATGCGTGAGACTATTTATGCCTACCTTTGAATTTAAGTACGTACCTTATCCAACTTTGGGCATATACAACTTGTGCATTAACTAGCCATTGTCAATGATTTATTTCCCGCGAAAACCTTTAAAAATTCAATTTCCATTACTTTCTTCCCTTTCGTTTAGCTCTGCTCTTTTACAAATCAATTTCTCTCTTTAAATTTTATCTGTGCCTTGCAATTTTTCAACTCAAATTACATTTTTGTTTACACCCAACACTTCATATTACAACCTTTCTTTTAAATCAATTCATCTCATAATTTTGTCCACATTTTTCCTTTACACCTAACATGTACACTTTGACCACACCTATACCTTTTTCCTCTGCACATGACATGAGTGCACCATAACTACATTTATGCATAATATCAATGCATGTCGTACGAAATCCACAGAGTTTGTGTTGTGGACGCACGTCCTCCATTAAGATTTCCCAATAACATAAAGTGAGAAAAACCATGTGCAACTCATAAGTAATGTGGAAAAGTGGTGGTATACAACATAAAGTGAAGAAAACCTTGCGTAACGCATAAGTAATGTGGAAAAGTGGGACCACCAGGACCTCTAAAGAGAGCCCTTAGAATTCAATAAACAATATCTCATTCATTTTTATTATTATTATTATTAGTAGAAACTGTAAAAAAAACACACCTAACACTGAAAGCCCTTAGAATTCAATAAACAATATCTCATTCATTTTTTATATTAGAAATTGTAAAAAAAAAAAAACACACCTAACACTGAAATCCCTTTATGGCCAGAATGCGATTCTCTTTCTGCAAGGGATTATTGTAACCCAACTCCAAAATGCTTTCGTCATGTGACCTTAAGGGATCGCTTTGTAACAACTCCAAAATGCTTTGGTCATGCGACCTTATGGATCGTTGCCATATGCAATCGACATAGTTGAAGTTGTGTCCACAGTCTCAGGTTTCCATGGCAATGTCGATCGCAGTTGGCGCTGCATTTTCTACGTTACCCTCGCTGTCCTCCTCCCCAGAATTGAATAAGTGGAAGCCCTTGAATTCCAATACCCACCTTCACTTCAACTATAACAGGAGCCTAAACACTGCCAGATTATCAGAGAGCCATGTCCTCGTCGACCAGCATCCTTACGCAGGATCAGTTGAAGAGATTAGCTGCAGATAACGCTGTGGAATATGCAGAGAGCGGAATGGTGTTGGGATTGGGCACCGGGTCCACGGCTCCCTTTTCGTGGCCAGAATCGGAGAGCTCATGAAGGTCGGAGAGCTGAAAGACATCGTGGGCGTCCCCACCTCCAAGCGCACTGCCGAGCAGGCCGCGTCTCTGGGTGTCAGGACCTGCGGTTTGTGCTACGGCCAGGGAAACTCCATCATGCGAAGTCATGTGACTCTGGATCCGGACCTGGGGTTCGTGCTACGCCATAAAACGGACGTGGAGGCGCTTCTGAGCTTCAGAAAAGGATCCACATGGATGGCTATCCAATTGGACGGCCAAAAACTCAAATAACGTGTCCCTGTGGAACGGAATTCGTGCAGACCAAACACTAAACGAGTGGTTGTCGTTATGCTACCAAATTGCGGATTGAATGGTACGCTCTCCCCATCAATTGACAGCCTCTCTTTATTGCGGTTTTTGAATCTTTCTCATAATGCTTTGAGTGGAAGAATCCCACTTGAGTTTGGGAAGCTGAAAACATTAATAATACTTACGTTAGTGCTAATGGCTCCAGCTTTCTATTCGAAAGCACTTGTGTAATTCTAGATTTATCAAATAAAAATTTAGAAGGACCAATCTCTAAAAATATTAGCAATTGCATATTTTAAAAAAGGCTTTAGGTTAATTCTAACAATTTCTCATGGACACTTCTAATATCTTTGTTATTGCATTTAAAAAAACCTTGGTTAATTATAACACTTTCTCATAGCACTTCTAATATCTTTGGGCTAATTGTGCTAGAGACACTAATTAACTATCAACCTATTTTCTGATGCTAATTCCTATTTAAAAAAATAACAGTTCACAATTTTTAATTTACCTGGTCCTATCGACCTTTTGAAAAATAAAACAAGTAAATAAAGTAAGATAACTGGCAAGTTTGACACCTGTCCAGCTATGCATGTATGACTGTGTGTTCTTGTCTCTCCATGAGACCGTCAACCACCTTCTGTCTCCTCAGAGCTGGATGCTCCTACATCAGGCTCCCGGGGTGGCAAAAAGTCATGGCTCCGTTCCATGAGGTTGTCGACAGAATAGCCTGCTTTTTGTATCTGTGTCGCGTTAAGCCACGAACTGTCCTCTATCGGACGGTTCTTCCATTTTACCAAATACCGCAAATACTCTTTCCTGCGTGTGCGCTTAGCTACTTGTGTGTCTAGAATCCCTTCGATCTCAACGGGTGGTGCCATTGGCATCTGTCTCGTCCACGAATATCCTTCACAATTGGTGTCCCGCGGTGGCTCTGCTGCTGCATTATTTGCTGAACCTGTGACATAAGGAAACAGATCTGCCACGTTAAAAATAGGGGAAATATCGATCCCTGGTGGCAACTGTAGTTCATAGGCGTTCGCAGAAAATTTGCGAATGATTTTGCAAGGCCCGATTTTCTTGAATTTTAGCTTGTTGTACTCTCGCTTTGGAAATCGTTCCTTACGTAAGTACGCAAGGACTTCATCCCCTACGTTGAACTGGACTTCCCGACGCTTTGTATCAGCTCATTGTTTATACCTCTGACTGTTGTCCTGTAATTTCAGTTTGATCTGTTCATGCAAATTGCTCATAGCTTGGGCGAAATCTTCCCCATCAGCGCTCCGTTTCTCAAGTTTCCCCAAATCTCGTAACTCATGCACTCCTCTCGGATGCATGCCGTACAGAATCTGGAATGGACTGTAACCTGTGCTGCGGTTAGGGG
This sequence comes from Pinus taeda, assembly GCA_000404065.3. Lineage (NCBI taxonomy): Eukaryota > Viridiplantae > Streptophyta > Pinopsida > Pinales > Pinaceae > Pinus > Pinus taeda. The sequence goes on along the minus strand of APFE030491145.1, from coordinate 2,006 downwards.
AATCGTTGTATGCGAATTCCGCCTGAGCAAGTACACGGTCCCAAGTCCGGGAATTTTCACCTGTTAAACTTCGAAGTAGATTTCCCAGGCTTCGGTTTACTACCTCCGTCTAACCATCTGTCTGTGGATGATAAGCGGAGCTGAACTGCAATTGCGTATTCAACTTCTTCCACAGAGTTCTCCAAAAATGACCAGTGAACTTTACATCTCTGTCAGAGATAATGGATCTTGGAAGTCCATGCAACCGCACAATCTCAGTGAAGAAAAGATGTGCTATGTAAGTAGCATCACTGGTTTTCCTGCATGGTACAAAGTGCGCCATCTTTGAAAATCGGTCTACCACAACCATTACTGAATCAAAGCCTCGTTGTGTCTTCGGCAAACCCAACACAAAATCCATACTAACTAAATCCCATGGTCGACTAGGAATGGGCAATGGCATATAAAGTCCAGTGTTTTGACTGTGACCTTTTGCCAATTGACAAATTTTACATCTAGTCACGTACCTCTGCACATCCCGCTGCAACTTAGGCCAGTAATAAAAGTGTTGTACCTGAGCAATCGCTTTGTCAATACCGAAATGTCCTGCCAGGCCTCCACTGTGTTTTTCCTGTATAATGTTTTCCCGCATAGAACAGTTGGGAATACACAATTGCCCTCCTTTAAACAACAATCCTTCCTGTAGATTATAGTCTAACCACATGCTGTTATTTCGTAACAGCGGGTTTTGGCAAGCCTCATAGGCCTCCATAAACTCGGTGTCGGTCGGATACAGCTCTTTTAAATGTTCAAAACCTAAAATTTGCATTGTGCTTTCCTGTAGAAGCAATGTTCTCCTACTAAGTGCATCTGCTACCTTATTTGATTGCCCACTAATGTGTTTTAGTACAAATGTGAAACTTTGCAAGTACTCAACCCAAGCTGCATGCTTATGGTTCAATTTGTGCTGCTGCATAATGCACTATAACACAGAATTATCAGAAAATAAAACAAATTCGTTACCCAACAAATAATGTCGCCAATGTTTCAAAGCTTGCACAATGGCGTAAAACTCCTTGTCGTAGGTTGAGTATTTCTGTCTGCTCTCATTTAGCTTTTCACTGAAATAAGCAACCGGTCTGTCCTCCTGGCTAAGGACTGCCCCAATGGCCATACCACTGGCGTCGCAACGAACTTGAAAAAGTTTGTTGAAATCAGGCAGTCTTAACACTGGTCTTTCAGTAATCTTCTTTTTCAAGATCTGAAAACTATGTTCTGCTGCGTTAGTCCAGTGAAATGGCTGATTTATTTTCTTGATCGTCTCCAACATTGGTGCACAAATCTCGCTGAAATTTCTGATAAACTTCCTGTAAATACTGGCTAGTCCATGGAAACTTCGAACTTCGAATAAACTTTTCGGAGAATGCCAGCTAACTATAGCTGTCACCTTTTCTGGGTCCATTTTTAGTTCATTTTCTGCGATGACAAAGCCCAGATACACTAATTCTCACTGAAAAAAAAGTACACTTCTTTAGATTAATTAGCAGCTTGTTCTGCTGTAACTTCCTCAACACACTCTGTAAATGTCTGAAATGTTCCTCTTTAGTCTTACTAAAAATCAGAATATCATCCAGGTAGACTATTACGAACTTACCATTAAATTCCTTCAGCACTTCATTCATCAGACGCATGAACGTGCTGGGAGCGTTGCTCAGACCAAATGGCATCACCAGCCACTCATATAAGCCTTCGTTTGTCTTGAAAGCGGTCTTCCATTCATCTCCCTCCCAAATCCGGATCTGGTGATATCCACTCTTCAAGTCAATCTTCGAAAAATAAGCCGCTCCACTCAAACAATCCATCATATCGTCCATCCTAGGTAAGGGAAACCTGTACCTAACAATAATTTTGTTAATAGCCCTGGAATCTGTACACATTCTCCACTCTCCTCCTTTCTTTGGAGCCAAAACAGTTGGTACTGCACATGGGCTCATGCTTTCTCGAATCAAACCTTTGTCCAACAACTC
>APFE030491143.1:0-10574 GCA_000404065.3 Pinus taeda | reverse complement strand
CTTATGCAATTCCTGGAACTCTTCCAAAACTGGCAAGAAGCTGGAGTCTTCTGCTAGAGGAAGTGTTCTTAATTTTGTTTCCGGAACTCTTCCAAAGCTGGCAAGAAGCTGAAGTCTTCCGCTAGAGGAAGTGTCCCACATCGCCAACTGAAGGCATGTTCAGGCATCTTTGTCTCTGGCTACAACTCTGAAACTGGTGTGGCAGGTTGTGGCTCAGGCTCGCTTGATGTGGCTTTGAAGCTTGTAAATGACCATCATTTCCCCCCCTATCAGATACAAAGTGAGAAGATGGAGAAAAATCAACTACAAGACTGTTCAATATTCTGGAACAAGTTCTAACATGTCTTTGGAATATCTTCTTGGCTGTTGATGCCCATTGCCAAGAAGCGATCCATCCAAGATGAATCTTTGTTCTTGCAGGGCGTTTGTTACTGAAGCATCTGTGTGAAGAATGGCTAGTTTTATGGTAGTGCTTACATGGATGAAGATCAAAACAGTGATCTTTCAGATGGCCAACTCGATCACAGAGTTGGCATTTTACGATCTGTTGTTGTTGTGGCTGTTGTGGGAGAGGAGTAGAGTCTGGAACAGCTGAAGCTGAAATGTCATCAGGAGCAGGTGAACTGTCATAAATGAAGCCAACACTTTGAAACTAAATGGGTTTGGCATAGTCTGGACTATGAAAGGACAAGCCCTTGTCATATCCAAGACCGATTCTGTGCTTGTTGTGGACAAGCTCTTCCCAAGGTCTGATGATGGGCTTGGGAAGTGCAAGCTGAACCTCTGCATCTACATGTAACCTTGCTGCTTTATCTGAATGAACTGTAACATTATTAACTTGTTGTTTATGGGAGTCTGTTTCATTGTTCTGAATAGAAACAGGTTCAGAATGATGACTCCTCTGTTTTAATTCTTCTTGCTGTAGCTGAGTTTCAAGCTGAAAAAAATCAATTTTGTCTTGTGAATTTTGTAGACAGACCTGAATGTCTGTGAGAGAAACTTTGCTGACTTTTAATGTATCATGATTAGTAGACAATATCAGAGTTTTGAGGAACTCTAATACTTCATTGATTCTAGCCATTTTTCTTCAATGTCAGAATTACACCTTAAAAACTGATCACAACTGCTACTCAATGCAAAAAAGTAATACCCCTTCACAGTACACAACAATATCCTTTATAAATGTGCAGCAAATGATCAGTGTGCAACCAGTGAGCACGAAAATAAGAGTTCACCCATGATTAGTACTATGTTCTGACAATACAACCAACTAATCTTTTCTTCACAAAAGATTATTTTTATTTGTCAAAACAATCACAGCCTTTATACAACCCACCAAACTCTTATGCAGAAGTCGAATCAAGAAATCAATGCACTATAAGGAGTTTTAAATACAATTCCACACTGGGGCAGCAACAACTGCAAACTTGCTTGGATCCTTCAAAGATGTTAGAGCCCAGCACATATTCATTCGATTCCTAAATCTGTTATAACTCTATAGCTATGAAAAATACCACTCTCCTTATTTTTTTTTTTTCAATACACATACCAATTCAACTAACATGTATTAAGTGCATTAGAGTCCTCAAATATAAACCAATGTATAGGGATCTTACTGTTTCAACAAATTTGAATGGAGCATTTTGAATGGAGCCACATGAAGACTAGACTTATGCAAAGCATAAAGCAACTCGCACAACCTTCAAAACAACATTGTTACCGACCAACGAACTGTATTAGTTCACCAACGATTTGCATGTCATTTGGACTGAGCATGTATGGTCTTGAACTTCAAAAAGACTCAACACACAAACTTGTACCATACGGTTTTCAGTTTATCCCATTTGTATGCAACGTAAAACTAACAGTCGTTGATTCACGCCTTTTGATCAATATCGTCCATGTTGGATTGCTTCAAAGTTTCATTTGAGTTTTTCATGCACAGGTAGCAAGTGATATCATGAATAATCATTGTTGTTTTGGCTGGGAAACTCAAAGAAATCTGATGTGGCATGTTAGACACACATGGAGAACACTGAAGATGAAGGGCCAGTACACATCAAACTCATCTTCGATACACGCATAGAGGTTCGACGGGCGCGTGAATCTATCTAGCGAATTGTTGGATATAAATCAAATTAATCTGCAGCAAAACTTTGATTTAAAATGAACATTCGAACGAAGCCCCTTCTACGAGTCCGCTACGGTGAGTGAGGAGCTAAATTCAATGTCCAATGAAGGAGCTTTAGAGAACAAAAAGGCAAAGAAGGGAAATATTTCCAAGAAATGGTCCATGGCCTTCGGAGTTATCACGTTAACTGCACATCACATCTGGTCGTGGCATCACCATACACACCCCATAGCATCAACGAAAAATGCAGTGAATCGTTGTCTACAACCTTGTCACACCGTGCAATGTATCAATTAAAGGTGGCCCTGGTTAGCGTTCAACCAACGTACGTGCCAAACTCCTTTTTTCCAGCCCAAAAAAGACCAGCGCCAATATGGGAGATGAAAACTCGGAGTAACAGTGCTTTTAAGACCGATGATGGCACAACTCGGCCTCTGAAATAATAGTGGCTCGGCTCTCAATATATGGCACACTTAGCTGAACTCGGCCAGCACATAAAAGATGCAAAACTCAGCCCCTTGAAGGTACAGAACTCAGCCCCTTTCAAAATTCAGCTCCAACCAACTCGACTTGGCTTGGCGCTTAACTTCGGGCTAGCCACAATACGCAGCAATACCAGCAATACGCAAGTTTCATATGATAATTACTGAACGACACTGTTAGTATATCTTTAAACGTAAAACAGTTACACTATATGTATCACTGGGCTAGCCACCATTCGACATTCAATGTTGGAACATAAGAGCAAGTAGCTCAACCATGACAAAATAAATACGCTGACATTGTCTTGCTTAAAATCAACATAGTCTTGACAGAGAATATTGAGGGAACGCATAGCAACAGTAGAATTTCAGCGATTGAATGACGAGGACATACAAGTAACACATAGTATCACCATTATTAAGTCTCCTTATCTTCGTTCGCCCTCCATGAACAATCCATCTTCCCTTACGGGTTCTAACTCTACAATCTCACCATGTTCTCTGACACCACGAGAGCCAGAGAATCCATGGTGAAGTAATAAGTACAATAATAACGTCCCTACTGCTGCTGCAAAGAAGAAATCTGAAAAAAATCCCCGAGAATAGAACTGAGAAGCCCGATTGTGTATGACTGGGTAGTCCTCAGTGCCTTAGAGGGATGAAGAGTGAATTATTTAGCGGAATCTTCACACTATTCGTTTGCTATCTTCTGGGGCCCTTTCAATTGCCTATGCAGTTGTAATGACAAAGAGGCGCAGCAATAGGAATACAAACCTTTGTACAGAGAGTTTATGCAGGCAATTTCAGGCGTTTCAATGGGCAGCGGACCAAATGGTTTCAACAGGCAGCGTTCCAGATGTTTTAAACAGGCAGAGGACCAAAAGATTTAAACAGGCAGCGGACAGCATTTTTCATATACAAGCATTCAATCCTTCATAACAGCTCAAGAATCATTCCATACGTTACCAATTCCAGGCGTTTTAATGCGTTGAAATTCCAGGCATTTGCAGGCAGCGACAGCCTTCAGGCAGCGGCAGTCTTCAGCTATTTCAGGGATGTCAGAGACTGAGCAGCTCTCAGGCAGAAGTTACAACTATTTCTGGGACCTGTGCTCTGATACCTTCAGAAATTAGGTATGCAGCTTCAGGCAGGCAAGTAGGCGTTTTTTAGGTAATGAAGACTAGGCCAGCGCTATTCAAGGCAGCTCTGCTCAGGGAAAACAGGCCACACATCATGGCTCTGATACCATGTTAAACAGACATGGTAACGGGAAACAGATAGAAAGATAAAACATGCGATACAATTTTATTAACAATTTGATATACATTTATAGTACATTTGGTGACCGTTGGGATTCACATCCCAAGGTCTCTTGGATTGCTTTGTCCATTCGGCTTCCACGCTAACGCTTTAGGATTAGGTGTCCAACACATCCAATAGCAAACAAAAATATAATGTTCTTAGGGGGAGTAGATTCATGACTTATGTTCAATAGAAGATGGTTTCAAGAGAATCCAAATGAGTTGGGTGCAACCAACAAAAGGAAATGTGCATATGATTGCTTTGGATTCTGAGAATAAATTGAATCTTGGAAAGAAATGTGCATGAGCTGAGGGGGAGATCTTTAAAGAAAATAATACTTCCAGATCATTCTATTGCTTTGATTTTGAAAGTAGTTGGTTTAGTCAAAGGAAAGTGTGAGTGATCTGGATTCCATTATGTTCTATCTCAACTATTATTTTTGGTGAACTGATTGAAAATGTTAAAGATTTGCCTTTATATATCTTTGATCTAAGTGTCAATACATCTTTTCTGATGCAATAATGTTTTTGTCAAATGGCTGTTGAAATGCTTAATATTTTTTAATCTTAGCATAGTGACTATTGTTATCATTGTATTGCATTTCTTATGCACTCTTGTATAATAGTCATGGCTACAAATGGATGAAGTCACACTTAGTGCGATTGGAACTGGCCCACATTCTTGTAATGTAGAGTCAAGTGTTCGCTTCCCATTATTTCCAAGAGTTAATACGATAGAATGTGTTGTTAGTTTGTGCATTGAACATGAAAGTGTCACAAACAAAATGTAGATTTGTAGGTGTAAAAGGTTTGTTTGGAGAGAGAACTAGTTAATGGAAACTAATTGTGTGAAGTGAATGTCAATGGTTGCAAATGTGATGAAAGATTGGATGAATTAATTAATAAATTCTAGTGTGATTGATTTTGATTTTTCTTCTCCTCAGAATGTGAAAATTGCATTAGCACAATCATGGGGTATTAAGCCATATGATTTGGGTATAAAGTTAAAGAGCCCAACTTGAGTTATCCCTATGTTTCATTTTTGGCAATGAATAGATTTGGTCGAATATGAAAATATGTGTTTTGAATGGATTTATGCTTGAAATGGTGTGTGGAAGTTGTAATTGAATGTGTTTGATCATGTAACCAAGGTTGTTCTTAATTGGTATAGCAATCTGATTGGTAACTATTGAGGCCTTCATTTTGAATTTTCGATTTTGGCAAGAAGAAAAGTCAAGAACAAGTGGCAGGGATAATGGTTGGGGTTGCGGAGATGACAGCCAAAGGAAAGGGACAAGAACTGGGGGTGAACGGGTAGTTGCAGTAAGGTGGCAGAAGAGTAGAGAAGGAAACAATGAAGGGAAATAGAAGGTACTTGAGGGTGGAGTCAGCTGAGTGGAACTGGTAGTGGGAAGGCAAAGAAAAGGATAAAAGACAAATGATAGCACAAGGAATGGTTGGTGATGAAGTGGGTGAGCAAGGGAAGAATTCTGAGAGCTGGATTAGTTGTGGAAAGGCTAGGATTGTCCTCTTCTTTTCTTATGTCCATTCTTGTCAGTTGCGTTCTATGAAAACGTACTCTTTGTGTATTTGATGAACACACTTTGAGCCTTTTATAATCTGTCATAAGAATATTTCGTTAATGAAAGAAACATTTTGGGTTCCTTATTGTATCGTTGTGTTCCTTATGGGTTGATTAAAATTTTAAATGAATGATCAATAGCTAGGTAGTTTCTTGTGATGGTATGAGTAGAATGACAACCTTGGATATTACAGAGAATTGAGTTCAATGAGCTATTATTGTATGTTATTTGCATTGATACCCCATCCAACCCCATCTAAATTCAGTCGTGGCATCCCTCAAGTGATACTCCTTACCCTTTGGGTAAGGTTGAAATGTTGGCATTGTCCTAGACTACAGTGGGGCCTTGTTGGTCCCTTGAGCCTAAACCCAAGGTCTCTTCCTTGTTGTCATTTTCGTGCCAACAAATGGTTCCATTGTTGGGACCTGAAATAAAAAAGAGGGGTTCAGAATATGGTATCGAGGACTTTTAAGAAAGAAATATGAAACTAGTGGGATGACCAAGTGGATTGGTTTCTGTCACAACAAGCTATCCTTCGAAGCTGAACTGTTGCTAAGATGAACGATGAGATCTTGTACTCAGAAGCAGCAAGCGATCAATATGGGACCTCCTGGTGTAAGTTCCCAAAAGAACTATACAATTGGTTGTGGAGGCTACAAGTGAAGGGTCGGACGAAAGGAAAACAACCATCTCGTCATGATTTGGGCTTCGCTATCTTGTAGCACTCCACCACATGGACATCGATTTGACAAGAGTGGTAGATTTGTGGGTGCAAACTACTCTGTAGGGATACATAGTCAAATTCACAGTAGAAATTTATCAATCCTTCTCGAAGGCTAATGTTGTGCTTAGATTGGGGTTGAGAGTAAAATTGCTAAAGGAAGTACCTCTTTCGGTTAAAATTTTGATGGTGGAAGAAGGTTTAATTTCTTTCCAAGAGTTGAGCATGGCAACATAAAACCCTAGTGCTAAGGGAAGGATCAAAGGGGGGAAATTCTACTGAATGGGGGACTGTGATGTGGCTGAAAGGATGGATGTAGAAGACTCATGAAGGGCTAGGGAAATGAGATCACAGAGGAGGGCGTTGATAGTAGAAAGTGGCATAAAAGGGTCATGCAAGCAATGATGGTGCATGCAGGGGGACCACCCCAAGTAAGAGCGATGTCGATGGGTCTAAAAGGAAGAGATGAGATATCAGAGAACTCAAAGAAAGGAGTAGAGACAAATGAGCTAGAAAGAAGCCCAAATGGTGGTAGGATCCCTCCCTCCCTAGTTGCGGGGCAGGTGTCCAGTGGAAGTGGTCACAGTAATCCTGAGGAAGAGATGGAAGATGAGATGTGTGATTTTATGAGAGAATTTTTTTTGGAGGCCAACACACTAGATGAAATCAAGCATCCGACCCCTGAAAGCTCAGGTAGCATTCACCCTGACCTTCCCCTAGTATTTTACAACAATCCTAGTGAATTTGTTGCTAAGTTGCTTAAAACAACACTGATACATAGTGTGCATGTTAGATATAAAACATATTTTGGTATCTATAATAGTAGTGGGAATAGTGGTAATATTAATCTAGGATTGCGAGGATCTCAATAGCCTAGGTGTGCTTCTAGCAAGAAATCAAGTGATAATGGCAAGATCCTTTACCAGATACCCAAAGTTCTCTAGTCGAGGGAATGAGGATGTGGAGCAACATTGGTACCTCTCCGAAGCTATATGGAGATCTCGCAAATTGCCAGAAAATGTGAAGTTGATTGAATCCCAAAGATAGTTTATCAAATGGGTAGAGTTAAACTAATTTGACAATGGTTGACATCAAGAAGACCTTCGTACATGAATTCAAGCTTCCATAGACAGACCAACAAGGGTTGTCGAAGTTGTGGGAGATGTTAGTTTTTGTGAGTCCTATCAGTCATCAGTGGTCAAATGTACTCTTTCAAAGTTGTTGATATGGTTATTAGGTCAAATTGTTATATTTCAAATAAATTTGATCATTGGTTAGTTCTACGTAATTCATATTGAAAAGGTCTAAAGGTCCATCTCATAGTCCAACTCTAGCTGCTATTCCTTTCCACTATTATCCCATTTAAAACTCTAGCCACAATAACCCATTTAAAATTTAAACCAAAAACCATTTAAACTCTAGCCGTGTCCATTTTAACTCTAGCCTTGTTCTATTGATGTTAACCCTCATGCCTCAGCCATATCTCTTTTCCTTTTGTTAATACATTGTTACATTTCCCGAAAGCCTTTACACTTCTACTTCTTCCTTGGCTGCAAGAGATATCGACCCCACAAGACATGTGTCATCATATTGCGATTAGCCCTTCCCTTTTGTGATAAAATTTTCTCCTCTTTCCCTTTCCCTTTTATGATCGCAGTATCATGCATCACAAATCCCTTCTTGCCTACCAATTTCGATAAGTCATCCCCCACTGATTGTGATATCGCAATTAGGGATCACACCAATCGGAAGTTCCTCCCTCGCAAGATCCCTCTCCTGGTTTTGATTGCAATGTGGTAAGACCCCTCTGGATGTGATATTTTTATGTTGCAATTTGTTATAGCTTTGGGTCCAGTCCATCGGCAAAGTACTATGGAAAAGGGTAAGGGTTCCTCTCCTCAATCCTATTGTGATCAAGAAAAAGCCCTAGTGGATGTGATAATTTATATAATGGATTTGAAAGGAATTTTGGGTTTGAGTTTATAGTTCCACTCCCAGGTACCCTCTTCATTTGCGATGCGATAAATTTAGACGTATGTAATAGTTTATATAATGGATTGAAAGAGTTTGCGGGTCTGTTCCTTTTCAAAGGTCACATACTAATTAAACACCCTCATATTTGGACAACCCAGATTGACTCCACCCAGATCAATGTGTCCTAGGCCTTCCCCCACCCCCTGCCATGTTTCCCTTTATCGACAAGGGGGGGTTCGAAAAATCGGTTTCCCTACCTGGCCCCATCACTACGTGTCCCTCTCACACCATTTCACACCCCCCCCCTCACTTACCACTTACCGCTCATAACCCCCTCCGAAAACCACTCCCGCTTACCATTCCATTCTCTTGGCCTCCATTCACCAAGCCATGGATGTCTACTATCCCAAAAGTATGTATGTTCCCCCAATCGCCCACTGCCACGTGGCCCTTTCTTGTGCATTGATTCACAATTATAAGCAAAATCGGCCCCTGGTTTTCTCAACACAATAGATATGCGCGATTTGAAAGAATTGCTCTCCCGTAGCTTTCATGGATTAAACATAACAATGCAATAAGATTCCTAGAAAATTGGCTCTACCTTTCCTACTGGTATTATATTATTAAAAAAAATTCCCTAGTAATGATAATTCCTAAATTTCCCAATCTTCTATAAATAGAATTAAATTAATCTAAAAAAAGGAAAATGATGAAACTAAAACAAAAACAAACAAATGAACATCGAGGATACTTTCAACGCATTTTAAGGAACAAGTAGTAAAAGGATAGAGGACAAAATTTCACATTCATTATAACAATTTTCAGAATTGAATGCAATAAAAAGTGGAATAATAGTGCAATTCATCAGCCAGCAAGATTAACAGAAATGTCTATTCGAGGCCTCAATTACACCAGAATGCCCATAGCAACACCCGAAACTCAACCGATCGATATTATTAGCAGTTTGAAACTATTTTTATAATTTTTGTAACAAACCTTGAATTCTGTTTAACGATGTTTATTTTTGTAAATAATTGTATAAATACCTCAGATTTTGAAGTATCATGGGTTGGATGTGTTTGAATCATAGCTTTAGAGCTAGTGTAGATTTTGTAGTAATATGAAAGACAATTACAATTATTATCTTTGGATTCTTGTGGTATGTTTTTGTGACAATGTTTTCTTTGATATTTCTTTTCTTACCATCTCTATACTTTCTTGTGATCATCTCATGAGTTTTAAACATAATTCATAAGTTATATGCTCTGTTTTGTTGAGATTTTCATGTTAGTGTTCTTTCTTCTTGATGAATCAATTCATGGTTACATGCTCATTCTGATCTTCTACCTTTTCATCTTTGCACCACCCCAACAACCTATTTCTGTCACTGATCATGCCTACCTTTCCCCATTATATCTCTACAATTGACCATTAGAAACCTTAGCCTAGTTCCTAGATCTATGAGCTTCATCCAATAAACTCTAAAATCAAACACCATTGACCTTAATATCTAACCTAACATCTGAATTCTATCTCCAGTCATTTCATTGGCTATAATATTCTTGAGAGAGCTCTTTATGATTTGTTAGGGCTAGTTTCCAAGTCTAAACATTGGTTTGAGGTTAACTCCTTGGCTTCATTTCTCAGCCTTGGAACATTGAGGAGTGTTAATAGGAGATAAATCAATGAGATGGAGAGACAACCTTGTATTTGATGCAGAGGTTCAAGGATGTGATCGATAAGATAAGTTACACCATAGACCCCAATCACCAGAGGGATTAGTTTATCAAGGAAATCCTACCCCTTCTACCCTTAACACAATAGAAGATTGAGACCCTGCAGGATGCTCTTGAGAAGGAAACTGGCATTGAGGCAATAACAAGATACCCACATGAATATTGGCTGTGGAGGGTCACAAGACCCATTGATCATGGGACTCCAACACTAGATAACCAACCTAATAGAGAAATTGAAAGACTTACAGTCGGTCTACCCAGTGAGACCCTACATATGGTGCACCCATTTTTTGATCGAAGGTCACATCAAGACCGAGTGCCCGAGGCTAAGAGGCATGAATCCTACATTAGGGCTCACCAGACCATCAGAGGCTCCACCTACAATGTGCCTACAACTAGGGTTGTGATGATAGCATTGCAAGGGGAATTTTTGGGCCGAAACCAACCTGAGTATTGTGAGGTTTGTAGGAGCTATGGACACTCACTGTGGTTGTTCCTGATATCGCAAAAGTACTCAACCATACCAAAAAATAATTGCGATGAGTTTTGCACATCCACAACTCACCACATTGTCCAGTGTCAAGCATTAGATCCACTAGCCGAGCCACTAGACTGGTCAACTTTTAGGATCAATGAGAGCACTAGT
>APFE030491135.1:4877-18163 GCA_000404065.3 Pinus taeda | reverse complement strand
AGGGGTAAACTAGGCAAAAAGATTTACCAAGCAACTGTGAACTGCAGAGTACCTCTTGGAGAACAAAGAAGTATGGGCATGCAATATCCCCGAATGTTGTGTTCGGTGTATCGTAGTGTAGAAGGCGACTGACTTGGTTACCTAAGGATGGATAGAAACCTAGTGTTGTCCTCCCATATATACCGGAAAGTACATCAAGGACCAATCTGTATTAGCGTTGTCTAATGTGAAACCACAAAGTGAGAGCATTCCCATATACTTTACGTACTGTAACACTGCCCTATATACCTGAAGGTATGTGGACGAGTTACGATATACTCACATATGTGGAATGAGGTATCACACTCGGAATGTATCGCAGAAAAGCTAGTGACAACTCCTATGTTTTACAATGTGGGAACACATATCTAGCCTAGAACCTCGAAATGTTTTGCATTAGATGACAATGCTCCATTAGGTTAATTGATGTTAAATTTAAGTTGATCTTGATTAAGAATTTGCCTTTCAAGGTTCACCACGTTATGTATTTTCAATTCCTAGAATGCAACTAATATGATAAGCATTCTTTTTCATTCAATTTTGACAATGAAAAGCTTAGCTAGTAGGGATAGAGCAATCAGATTCTTGTAATCAAAGAACGAAGAAAACATCTAATGTGATTTCCCTAAACAATTCCTATGAGCACACACAAACTTTTTCAATGCACAATGCAAGTTTTTCTTTTCAATTCCCTTAATGTTATGATGAACAAAAGGAAGGCAATGCACATACAATCAATCAATATTTTTGCAAGAACGAAGATTTTATAAAAGTTCCGTTTCGAAAGAACTGAAGACTTTTATGATACTTTCTTTTGAAAAAAGATCAATCGACTATAAACTAACTTTGGAAATGAATTTATAGTGATAAATAAATCATTTAAGAAACACTAAACAATCAATGACAAAGTAGGGCTGGCAAAGGAAACATAAATTGATTTCACAGACACAAGCATCATTGACTTTTCAGCAAGCAAAAACATAAGGAAATTTGGCAAAAAATGAACTCAAAGGAGGGATTTTTGTTCTAAGGAGGATCAGCGCAGCCTTGAATGGGAGACAATGCACTTCAGAGAACTATCCTCAAGCCAGGGGTGCTCTACAATGCTATGTCTGTAGACCAAGCCTGCACTAGTGCCAGAGAGGCCATCCTAGGGGCTTACAAGCACAATTTTAACCAAGAAACACTTCAAAAGGCTGAAAGAAGATCAATGGAAGCAGGTAAGGTATATTAGAGTGTACTAGTATCAAGGTAAGCTACTCGGAACAATGATCATTCCCCAGCGGAATCGCAAATTTGTTATGAGGAATCTGGTATCTACGGATAAATACTAATTCCCTAGGTAGGTAGCTATACCTAGAACAACAGATTTAAAGCACTTATCCTTTTTCTATAAACGATAAATAAGACGAAGGAATCAAAGGGCCTACTTGTTCTTTTGCTTTCCTTTTGTCTCCTTTGTTTGAATCCCGTCGCTCCTTCTCGAACTTAACTCGCTCAAAAACTACCTACAAGCATAAATAAAAGATAAAGAACCAATCAAACCAAGAGATCTATCAAATATAAGTAAATGGAATCAGATACATTCACACATATGAACATCGTATATCAAAATAACCATATGGAAAAAGGTGTGAATTTCTTTATTAGATATAAGGAAGAATTACAACCACAAAGTCCAATCCATTCCCACTCTTCTAGCTTGGGTTCCAACCAACATAACATCAATAGAACAACACTTTGGGAGCATAACACTACTCACTTGCAATCTCAATTCTCACTCCAACATTATCTCCTTACAAATTCTCAAAGTCCAGCCCCTGATCACTTAGATGAGTGCTTAATTTATAGGCCAATGGAGGAGGTTTTGTCATGAATGAGGGTACTGATTGGCCTTCCAAACATAGACTTCATTTCCATGGAGAAAGGGATGAGAGGATAGGAGATTACTTAACTCATACCCTATCCAATTTTGACCTCATAGGAGATGATAAGTGTGGGAATCTTCTAGATGGATCCAGAAGATAAGAATATTCCCAGAAACTTATGTGAATTTTGCTCAATCTCACCTAGTGCAGGTTAAAGTTGGCCTAGGTGCCATGCAGAGCACCCTGACATGGGTCTACCTGCACTCAAGCACACTTACCCCTATCTAAGGCCGCACTGGTCCCTCAAGGAGGCAATTCTAGAGGGCTTCAGGGCAAAGAACTTTCAAGGAAGGAGGCATTCAAAGAGGTGACTTGTCTAGGGCATGTAGCAACTGAATTAGGGTTTGATGAGCCTTAATGGTATTGATCTGAATGATGGGAGTGATGTGCCCAAATGGATCTGTAACAGTAGGCATTGGTTGAGCTAATGTTAGAGCATGATATGGTATAAGATGACTAGGCAGAGTGTTTGGTGGAGATCAATGTACCACACTGAGATCGCCAAAGTCATATTAGGGAGACCCAGTGAAGCCATGACAGGGATATAAAATATTCCGGCAGAAGGAAATAAGAAAGGTATCTATCCTATAGGGTAATGTTATGGCAGAATAGCTCTTGGATGGTTGAGACCTGGAGGAATAGTTCTTGTTGGGAACAAAGGGGAGGAATTCAAAAAAGGAGTAGGTCCTGGGGGGGTGGATCCAGATGGCTCGATTGAGATGGTAACAATGGGGTCCTGAGGAGCTAGTTGTTGATCATATGTACCAAACTGATTTTGAGCAACCTATGAAGTTTGTAACATGCAAACACTAAAAGATCTAGGCCTAGAGATAGGAGGGGGAGGACTGGGGAAAGCACACAATAATGAGGAATCATTGTAGACTCTGGGTGAAACACCAGTGAGATGGGTAGAAGATTGATTTTCGGACATCGAAGACATAATGGAATCAAGGGAGGTCAAGAATGATGGCTCATAGTATGTCAAATGATAAATACTGATGATATTCCCTTCATGGTGGAAACACATCTTGTGAAAAATCGTAGACGCAGCACTTGAAATGGCATAAGTGTAACTACAAGTCACGAGAATGTTGTAATCTAAAGTGGGATCAATAACCTCGATGTGTACATGAAGAGTCTTACCCGCAAGAGTCACTTGACAATTGCAATACATGTCGAGAGGCTAGGAGGAGTGATCGTCCCAAGAATGCAAAGTGATGGTGGATGGGGACAACTCAGGTGACTTGAGTTTCTTCCAAACAGTAGCGAACATTAATCAGGTGGATGTGCCTTCATCAATAATTCATTGGGCGATGATGGCATTACGAAATCTATCTGGTATTTAGAAAGAAATGGATGGAGGTAATGGAGGATTTTCTGACGAATCAATAGGAAAGAAAATCAAAAGATCATTTTAAGGATCTACTGCGCCCAAAGTAGTTTATAGAGATAACTTTTGAGATGGGCATGAATGGAGCACCTATAGCATTGACATGGCAGCAAGTGATTGTGCCAAGTCATCTACTATACTATATGTATGGGCAGCTCAATTAAAATTCACATTACGGTCTAATGTTCTCTTTTGGATCTTAGGAATTGACCAAAATTTAGGTTGAGGGATCTATAGCGGACCATTTGGTGTCGTAAGATGCTCCGTAGATTCTTTGGCTTTTTTACTGAGTGGCGGAAAAATTCGATGGCTTGTCATGTTAACGCGACAAAGTTTACAAGTTGATATCAGAGATATATATCTTGCTAGAATTCATCATGAGGATTTGGTAGTTGCAAAGACCAGAAGGTTGGGGAAGGGGGCCTGCTTGAACTTGTTGAGGTTGAGCAACAAGAAATCCTTGCTAAGGGAAAGGATTTGTTAGCACAACCGGTTGAGATGGCGCAGGATTCTAAGGTGGTTGCTGCATGGGCGTTTGACGTCTAGAAGTTGGTTGGGCTTCCCGCTTTTGGTCCATCTGGGGTAAGAGGGGACAATCATGAGTATAACGGCCATGTACACGACAACATGCACAATGCTTATTCATATGAATAGCCTTGTTTTTCTTTGGTTGGTGACCCTATTGCTGGTTGTTGTTGTTAGGTTGGTTCCTGTGGGGTTCATTAGGTTGGTTACCTTAGTTACCCTGGTTACCCTTGTTACCTTCCCCCTTATTATTTTTCTTTGAATTTTGGGGATTGTTCGCACTCTACTATGCAAACACTTGACCTTGAGGGGGCTGGGGCTATTAGGGTTGAGGATGCATGGGAGGTTGTGGCGCTAATGCCTGAGGAGCTGGAGTTCTCGACAATGCATAGGTGTAAGATGGTGAAGGGGAAATAGTCTAGTAGGTAGGTTCAGCACTAGCTGGCCCTAACATCTTCTAATGTGGATGGCTAAATGAATAAGATGTGTTTTGTCCTCAATACACGTTTCTGGCATGAGGGGCATAAGTGTTGGAGGAACTAGTGCCCCCCTACAGATAGCCATAACTCTACTGAGTATATGGTGAATGATGTGAAATAGCTACAACGATACCTTCGGTGGCATGAGATGCCCCCAGTGCATTGGCACAACCAGTATGAGGGAGGTCTAGTATCACAGTATAAACATAACTATATTGAGCATAAATCAGGTCATACCTCAGAGAATTTTGGAGAGAATCTTCGTATGTCTGAGGAATTGAGACGTGACATCTCTAGAAATGGAAACTAAAAGAGTCCTAAGAAACTAATCGAGGTAGACATGGTCTTTGAAGGGCAGAGCACGGTGCATGATCCTCCTTCTACACCATTCCTATACATGATCGAAAAGACAGGTGGCAAAGGACTGACGGAATGTGGTCAAGAGCTCCATACAAATGTCGTATCAGAGAGGTAATTGAAAATATGAGAGGAGCACTTTAGCAAGTGTCATGAAAGTGGAATGAGAGGTGGCAGGC
Source organism: Pinus taeda (assembly GCA_000404065.3). NCBI lineage: Eukaryota > Viridiplantae > Streptophyta > Pinopsida > Pinales > Pinaceae > Pinus > Pinus taeda. The sequence continues at coordinate 13,266 of APFE030491135.1, read as the reverse complement.
TGGTCAACATACCACTTCACAGCATCTCGAGTGAGCGTGCATTGGAAGAACTAGAGACGAATGGAATCATCGGCGATGGAGTTGGATGAACACCACATATGGAAGGAGTCGACGTGATTGGTGGGGTCCTCTCCCTAATTACCCTCAAACTTTGGAACCTTGGAGGGGAGCTTAGTTGCCATAGGTGGCCAACCAACACCGTGGTGTATATGGTCATTAGTCAACTGGCTAAAATCCGACAGGCTTAACTCACCTATGAAAGGTAGCATGGGAGCTGCCAGAGTAGTTCCCGAGATTGTTCCATTAGATGTGACTACCGGGGTAGAATCAAAGCCAACACTAGGTTGGTTTCTTACTGCTGTAGTGGGTCCTGACATGATGATGGTATGTGGTGAAGGAAGCTCGGAATGAGACGGGGAATTAGATGAACCAAAAGAGGAGTTGATAAGGGCACTCAGGGGACTAGGAAGTTGAACCTTGTGGGGAGGAGTAATATGCCTAAGCGAAAACTGGGGATGAGGTTCTAAGTGTCTCCATGACAAATGCCTCAGTGGTGCAATGATTGTAAGACATAAGTGACATGGAAATGGTGAAGGGAGATCAACAAGATGTTTTTGTCTCTGTGTGGGGAGATAAATTAATTAAGTCTTGGCTTGGCAGTGTAAAGTGTGTTTCTATGTGTATGGTGTGCTTCTGTGTGTAAGTGTGTTTATAAATTAATACTAGATCGTGTTTGAAAAAATAAAAATACTGTTGGAATAAACTAAAATTAAAAACACGAAGTGAACAACAAATAAACTCTCTAAACCCCAACCAAACTGGGTTTGCAAACACTCTCTTCGTTGGTGGTGAAATCAACTAAAAACACACGAAAAAGGTGAAGATATCTAAGCATCGGTGTGACTGGGATCAAATGACACTTTTCTTCTCGAAAGTGGTGCAACAATAGCAAAAAACCAGGGAGGAAAATCGCTACAAAAAGATAGGGATATGGGTGTGAAACCTAGTGCAAAAGATGGGACTCTAAGGAAAATGACCAAACAAGGTTTAATATGGAAATTTGGATGGAAATAACTTATCTTTGAAGATATGAAATAGTAAGGTACAAATCTAGAAAATATGGCTAAAAGCTCTCCAAAAACTCTGACTTCTTACTAAGATAAACTGCTCCTAGAAAAGTGGAAGCATACTAGAAGCCCTAAGGGGCTAAATTTCACTTCGATGAGTGAAACATAGTATATCAAGGCCTGAGTAGGCTAAGACAGTGGTCCACCAACCTTACAGATAAATCTCCACAAAACCGGGAAACAGATAAGAAAAAATCCTTGAAAACCTAAAATTGCAAGTACTTACCTATTTAGGGGTATATCACACTTTTTGGGCCTGAAAGAGCACTCTAAACCTCTAGATCACACTTTTGGGGAAGAAAAGTGTAATTTCTACTCCTCAGTTCTCAGGCAACAAGTCTTAGAAAAGTTTGTCTCTCTGTTGCGACTGGTTCCTCTGAGTTGTGGAAATGACCAGAAAACATACGAAAGTTAGAAATTTGTTTGATCAAGGGTTAGAAAGCTTGTAAACAACATTAAGAAACTAAAAAAAGAAAAACCATAAAATGAAAACTAAAGGCTACCCAGGGTTCTGAATCAGAATTAAAAACGCAGTGGAGTCACCAATTTGTTATGTATATTTCTTCTTGAAGGTGTACAAAAAGAAACTACTTTAGGCTCTAGATGAAAAACAACCCTAGCAATAAAAATGGTTGTTAAGCAGTGTAGATCTGCAACGAATGATAGAAGCAAAACTTCCCAAAGCGCTTATTTATGCCACAAACATAGTTAAACAACAAAATGGAATAATAGAATAAGTGCAAATAACTCCAATAATCCATTGGAAACCAGATATATAAAGAATATATTTTATTAAACAACACCTATGAAGGGAACAAATAATCTTATTAGCCCCCCTCTATGGGATGGGTTCTTGGCTATCCTCAATGTCTTCAGCTATTGTACAGTCCCTCTCCTCTACAAAAAGCTCAATGAGAACTCAAATGGAAAAGAAAATGGTGTGTGACAATGATAATAATGAAAGTTACACTAGTGAGTGCAACAATGAAAATAATGAAAAGTGAATAGTGAATGGAAAACCTTCTATTTATAACAAAATATTGGGTTATCCTTGAATAATGAGCAATAATAAAATATATTAACCTTATTCTAGAATTAACAGTTTGGAATATTTTATTATATTTGGTTTGGAGGGAAAAAGTATATAAACTTTTATTTAGAAATAATAAATAAATAAGTAATTTATTTATCATCTGAAGAAATATGGTTAAGTAATAATAAACAAATAATTATTTAATTAATTATTCCGGAGGTATTTGATCAAACTTCATAAGGAATAATAACTAATTAGTGATTAATTAATTATTCCTAGAGAAAAATAAGATAATTAATGACTTATCTATTATTTCTCATAATTGAGTCAAATGTGAGAAAGAATATTAATTAAACAATGGTTTAACTAATTATTCCTAGAAGACAATTAAATAAATAATGGTTTATGTCTCTACATTTCTCTCTATTTAAGCCTTTGCCATGGTCTATCTCTTCATGTGTCATAATGATGAACCACACTTATTGGTTCGAAACCCGTCGGCCAAAAAAATTTCTCATGTGATTTCTACATAAAGACTTTGTTTAATTCATTATGGATCATAGAAGCTTGAATAAAAAAAATAATGATTTATTTACTTATTCTTCATGGGTGTAATTATAAATGACTTAACAAATGTGGTTTACTAAGTAATTTCTCACAGTGAAAGCAATTTTACTATGGTAAAATTGACCCTACATGGTGTACTTCGACCCATCTAGTAAATTATGGCTAGATGATCAACTTTTTGTGATAACACATAATGTATATAACAATAAATAGAATATATTAGTGTCCAAATCACCAAATGTTAGATCATTTTTATTTGCATGTCTAATTATTTAATTTTGTTTTTTACCTAATGATTAAATTATTCATTATTTTAGTCATTTATATTTATGTGTCAAAACAATATTATAATTTAGTCATTTTTTGTTGTCGTAACTAAATGTTTTAGAGTCATAGTCATTTATTTAGTAAATTCTACTGGTGAAAGAACATTAGGTATACAAATAATACCATTATTTTGGAGAAGGATTTATAGTTTATAGCGTGCTTAATAATATGTATGATCAAAGAACATGTTTCATTAATCAAATGAAGCATGGGGGTTGATACATATTTAGGAATCCATTATTCACCACATTTTACAAGGAAATGCTAACCCTACCCAAGGAGAAAGAAACATTAGTAGATGTATTAGCAGAACACTCTAACTAGTAACCTTAATAGGAAAACAATTTTATTGGGAAGAGGGGGCTACTGCCACTAATGCTACATAATTGAATTTTACTATATATACCAAACAAATCCCATCATAACTTAATATGGTAGTAGAATCACTCGTCGCAGAAATTATATTTTATACTATAGTTGAAGGGGAAATGGAGAGAAGGGAAACCCTTATATGTTCTCCTGTAGAACGAGAATATGTCTCCATCATGGAGAGAGGTCAAAAATATTAAAAACCCTTATTTGGAAGAGGAAACCATATAAAGAATCAATTGAAAAGATGAAATAAAAACACAGAAACAGCTAAAAAGCATTATGCTTAATAATAAGCAATTTAAACCAAACCATATCCATAAAAAAAAATCATTTGTTCTCTCTTTATAACTACAACATAATCTTCATATATCTTAAATATTTTTTTTCCAAACAATTTCAACATTGAACTCCAAGATTTTGATATTATTGTTGTTTAAAAAAATATTATTATAGATATTTTTAATATTAATATTTGTCTAATAAAGTCATATATTTTTAATCTATTAATTTATTAAAAATTATAATAATTTAATATTATATTTCTTAATAAAATTCATATGTTTTTATATATATAATTTATTAAAATTATACTAATTTTATGTTAATATTGTTTTTGTAAATGCCATATTTTTTAATAAATATATTATTAATAAATTATAATATTATAACATAATATTTGTTTTAATAAGTTTCATATATTTTAATATATAAATTTATTAATAATGTATCTTTTTCAAACATTATTAGAATCTGAGCATGAAATATTTATTAATGGCAATGACCAGCCAAAACTTACACTAATAACCCAAAAAATAAAATAAAAAATTCGAATTCCATTATCTGAAAGAAGTATTTTAGTAATTTAGTTTTCCAACCCGACTAAACCTTTATGAGCTACCTCAATTGTTCTCAAATTTGACCAAGCACAACGCATACATTCCAAACTATGAAGTACATTCATTTCCCATACTTTAGGTGTTAAAGTGTTATGGGCAATAAAATAGATACGTATAGTTTGCATTGAACAAAACTTTACCTAACATATAGAGAATCAAACTCTAAAAGTAGTGTTAGGACCAATGATTCCATCATTGGAAGTGTGCCTTGGGATAAGTGCTAAAGAGGCTTGTCACTAAAGTGTTTCACTTTTCACAAAATTACTATAATTGTGCCTTGGGATAAGTGCTAAAGAGGCATGTCACTAAAGTGTTTCACTTTTAATATTTCTCAACATTCTAAAGTGTTTCATTTTGAATAGAATTATTGGAATTGTGCCTTCGGATAAGTGCTAAAGAGCCATGCCACTAAAGTGTTTCATTTTTTATATTTCTCAACATTATTAAAAGGATTGAGAAAAATTACGTGCCTACTTGACGAAGATTCTCCTTAATGTCCCAAGGGATGGGTTTTCGTCATTTGAAATTTTTGACCAATTACTTCAATGCTTTGACTTACCTCCCTTGTTGGAACTGTAGAAAATCGTAATTCCAACTGCGCATCAGGTGGTCAGTGCTGCAGCGACCCCAGCGACCTCAGTGATTTAGCCCAGCGACTTTAGCGATTCAGCGGTGAGTAGTCAGCGACTCAGGCTCCAGCGATAAGCGATCGCCGATATCGCATCGGCGAAATGGCAGTGAGGGAGTTATAAAGTTTTGTTATTTGCGATGAGCGATTACCGATATCGCTATCGGCATATCCCTATCGGCGGAAACCAAATGGGTAGCCTTTACCATGTGATAAGTTGCGACCCGATATCCCGGACCCGATGGGTATTCAACATTTTGTTTAAAGTTATTTCAGTTCCGGCGGTGGCTTGTTTTATGTTTTTTTTATGTTTTTATGCATATATTAAAATATGTTATATCGGAGGTATCGGGCCATACTGTGATCGGGATTTCGCAATCGGGGAAACCATGGGTGCACAACTATTGCATGTATGTGTGCCATGCGATGAAGTCCGGACCCGATGGATTTCCAAAACCATATTGTATAATGGTTGAAGCAAAAGCCAACAAATAAATTTGACGTGAATTAAAAGTTTTCTTACCGCCGTTTATCTCAGTAAAACAATAAATCCAATTCACTGTGGATGGTAAGTTTTTTGGTGAAGTTTTTAATTTTGTTCCAGCGGGAGTATGGGCAAGCCAGTAAGACAATTTGATTTTTACTGTATTTCTTTTACGGAAGTATGGCGATGTAAGTAACTTCCTCTGGAGTCATATACATATGTAATTTTTTTTGTAAATGTAATGAATTGAAAAAGAATGCATAGCAGTGTGTTCTGTATATGGATTTTGGAGTCACGCAACAGCGTGAGTAAAAAAAAATTCATGTGTAATTTTTCACAGAAGTGAAATGCAAAGTGGTGAATCCATCTCCGAGAGAGGAAGTTTATAATCTGTAACTTCATTTTTTTTAAAAAGAAATCCTTGGTGTGCAAACTCTATCCTTTGGTGCTCAGAAATTTTTATGTTTCCGCCGTGTTAAAGATCCTGTGAGAAAACAGAGCATTGTCTCTGTGTGCAAATTTTATTGTTTTTTTTGGGATTTTACCAGAAAAACCCCCAACAGTGGTATCAGAGCAGGTTTAGGCTCTCTGAAGACATTCAAAGAAGCTGTAGGAAGGATTTTTATTTCAGTAACTTCTCCGGCAAAGTGAAGACTCAGCAAAAGAATCCAGGTATCTCTCAGACTAGTTTTTCTGTTACTGCTGAAAGAACAGTCAGTATTTTAAATACACAGTCAAGGATTTAGAAGCATAACTGAGAATGCAAGGAATGGCTAGCACAAGCACTAGTATGGGTTTGTTTAACCCTCAATTCCCACAGTTTAATGGGACAAACTATGACTATTGGGCAATAACCATGAAAGCCCTCTTTGCCTGTCAAGATTTATGGGAACTTGTTGAAGATGGTTTTGATGAACCAGCAAATGAGAATGAGTTTAACAGATTAACTCAGGCAGAGAAAGACCTATTGAAGAGCAATAGGAGGAAGGATTCAAAATCCCTTGTATTTTTGTATCAAGCATTAGACAAGAGTGTGTTTCCAAGGATAGCAGGAGCTAAGACATCCAAAGAAGCATGACAAACTCTTAAGACAGCCTACCAAGGCATGGAGAAACTGAGGACAACAAAACTACAGTTGCTGAGGAGAGATTTTGAGAATCTATGCATGAAGGAGTCAGACAATATTGACTCATTCTTCACACATGTAATTGGTATGGTCACACAGATGAGGACTCATGGAGAAACCATTGAAGAAAGGAGGATTATGGAGAAAATATTGAGGGTCTTACCCTCAAAGTTTGACGCTATTGTCACCACCATTGAAGAGACAAAGGATCTCTCAAACTTTTCAGTTGATGAACTTCATGCATCACTGACAACTCATGAGCAGAGGTTGAGTAGAAATGGAAACTCATCTCTAGAGCAAGCCTTCAAGACCCAGATGTCCTTTGGAAGAGGAAGAGGTCAAGGCAAGGGAAACAAGAGAGGAAGAGGCAGAAGCCAAAACAGAGGTGGAAGGAACAGTCCAGCAAATGCTCAAGGAAGAGGCTGCAATTCAGATCAGAACCAAGGCCATGGCAGCAGCCAACAAAGAGGACAACATCATGCTCAAGGACAGAGGTATGAAAAATCCAGTGTCCAATGTTATTATTGTAAAAAATATGGGCATTATGGCAATGAATGTAAGAAAAAGCAGCATGATATGAGTAATAGTTCTAGTGCAAATATCACTAGAGAAAATATCAGCCAAAATAATGTTTTATTAGCTTGTAACATGGCTTAAACGAATAGTGAAGATATATGGTTCTTAGATTCCCGTTGTAGCAACCATATGACAGGAAACTTAGCATTGTTTTCTGCTTTAGATCAAAGTGTGAAGTCACAAGTCACACTTGGGACTGATAGTAAAATCTCTGTTATGGGAAAAGGAGAAGTCAAAATATTTACAAAGAAGGGTGAAAAGAAAACCATAGCAGATGTCTACTATGTCCCCAAAATGAGATGTAACCTCTTGAGTGTTGGACAGCTTGTCCATAAGGGGTACAATGTTCTCTTTAAGAATGATGTATGCACCATCATGGATATAGCACCTAGCAAAAGATGTATTATTGAAGTGAAGATGACGAGGAACATGATGTTCCCTCTCAAAATAAGGGCAGATTTGAAGAACAAAGAGGTAATTACAGCAGTTACCGAAGAGGCTTTCCAAAGTGTGCCAAAAGATGAAAACTGGTTGTGGCACTTGAGATTTGGACATCTCAACTTTGGAGGTCTTAATTTGTTGAGCAGAAAAGGGATGGTAAGAGGATTACCACTGATAGAGAAACCGGACAGCCTTTGGGAAGGCTGCATATTGGGAAAACAACACAGAGAAAGTTTTCCATCGGGAAATGCATAAGGGCAAAAGAACCCTTAGAAATTGTCCACTCAGATGTATGTGGACCGATGCAAACCCCATCACTAGCAGGCAACCAATATTTTCTAACTTTTATTGATGATTTTACAAGAAAATCTTGGGTTTATTTCTTGAAGAATAAAAGTGAAGTATTTGAAAAATTCCGAAATTTCAAAGCACTTGTTGAAAACCAAAGTGGCCTGCATATCAAAGTTTTGAGAACAGATAGAGGAGGTGAGTATATCTCCAAAGAATTCCTACGACTTTGTAGAGAAAATGGAATTCACAAGCAATTCACAGCAAGGTACACCCCACAGCAAAATGGAGTTGCTGAGAGGAAGAATAGGACCATCATGGATATGGTGAGGAGCATGTTGAAGGCAAAGCATTTGCCAAATGATTATTGGGCCGAAGCTGTAAATTGTGCAGCGTATATCTTGAACAGGTGTCCTACAAAAGCTGTGATGAACAAAGTGCCGGAAGAAGCATGGAGTGGGAGAAAGCAAGGAGTCACCCACATGAAAGTGTTTGGATGTGTGGCCTATGCACACATTCCAGAT
>APFE030491130.1:109511-120684 GCA_000404065.3 Pinus taeda | reverse complement strand
ATCATGGAGGCTCTATACAAAAATCCGTTTCAGCAGCACACAGAAATCTTAGAGGATACTTGTCAAGATCAGCAGGTGGAAGATGGCCATATGGTTGTAATTGATGAAAGAGAAGAGCTTGTTTCAGATCTGCCCACGGAAGAGGACAACATGCATGAAAGTCAGGTTTCAATTTCAGAATGTGATAAAATCAAGTCAGCCATTTCAAATCTAGATTCAGACCATGATGACCAAGAATACCTTGTGCTAAATTCCATCAAAGAGAGCTCTGCTGTTGAGATCATAGGCAATGTTTTGGATTCAGATGTTCATGAACAGCAAGGTGAGATCTTTGTTCAGGTAAGTGAGAAATCTTCTTTTGATAGCTCAGTGGTAAATGATAATTTGATTGCCATATCATATGAAGACAATCACTGTTTGAGCAAAAGAAAACAAAAGGCATTGTCTCCTTTATCTGAAGATGAGATAGATCTACTTTTGAGAGGTCTTGTTCCAGCTCAAGGTAACGTAGAAATGCAGTGTGCACATGGTCAAGAAGATGATGGTGGACCTTCTTCCTCTTCTGAAAAGGAGGGTTTTGTTGTTGAGACCATAGACAAAGCTTTCGATCCAAATGTTCTCATGCCATCAGAACAGAGCCGGCATGAGGAGGTAATTCAGTCAGTTCATGAAAAGCAAGATGACATCTTCATTCAAGTAAGTGAAACAATTCCTTTGGATGAATTTATGGTAGATGATAGAAATGTCATTTTTGCACCTCAAGAATCAGCTGAAGTTTCTTTCCTTATGATTGAAGAAAGTAATAAGGAGCTTGATAATTTGGTTATGATATCATACGAAGATGACCTACCATATTGTCAAACTACAGAAGATCATAGCATACAGGATTACCTTTCAGATTCTTCATATGTCTCATGTGTTGAAATATTTTTCCAAGAAGAGATCTGCTCATCCATTTGTTCAGAGTTTTTTGAAGCCCATGAGCATACATTTACCGAAGCACATGATGAAGGCAGATCAGAATTTGAAACAAAAGACACCTTGTTCTTTCAGCAGGAGGTGGCAGTGGCAAATCTTCATGTTTTTCACAATCCTCTAGCAAGTTTGTTGCAGCCAGCAGTGATAGTGTTTATTGCAGTGTTCTGTGATGAAGGAGATCATGGTCAGCTATGTTTTTGGATTCTTAGTTATAGGTTTGTACTGTTGACCAGCAGATCTGATAAGAAGAATCAGTCAAGAAGCCATCTTCTTGATTGGTTGCATTGGCATTATGATATAGTTTGATGTATATTATCTTGTAAGAAACACAGGTGGCTGTCATCATGATTTCAAAATCTTGATGGACTGCTGCCCTTCATAAGCTTTGTAAGCCTTGTTTTAAGTCAAGTCATGAGTCATTTGTGTTTGGTCTGTTGAGTCAGTTTTTTCAAGTTATTTCAATTTGTCATCGAGTCGGTTTCAGTCAAGCTTCAGTTAAGTTTCAGTCAGTTTCAGTCAAGGTTTCATTTAATAAATGAGTCAAAGTCTTGTGTCATTTGGCGAAATAATGACTCCATCGCCCAATGGTTGAAGGCACTGGTCTGCTCTCCCAGAGGTCTGCGATTCTTGGCACCACCAAGGAGCTACCATCCCCATTGGAGCCAATGTTAGTGTCAGTCTTTCCAGCCTTCCTACAGTGATCAAATATGCTCTTACAAAGTTTGAAGTGTCAAGGTCAAATTTTGTCATTTCAGTGAGTCTTCAAGCAAAATTTGGTCACTAGGCATTAGGTCTAGGGTTTGCTTTAACTCCTTCTAAAGTTGCCTAAATGCCAATCTATGTCACTATTCAGCTGAGTCTATCATCATTCATAGGGTTGTCATTATCAGGTCAGTGTCTAATGAGTCATTTTATACCTTATTCATGCTTCAGTTGTGCCCAGGCAAGGTCATTTCCCTCTCCTAGGGTTTTGAAGCCATTTTCTCTCGGATGGTCAAATCATCGGCAAAACTTGTTTCCTGATGTTCATACACCTTCCCCTATCCTTAAATTACCTTACCAAATTCTTTCCAACACTCAGATCCCCCAAAATCCTCATTTTTGCACAAACCCTAGTTTCTAGCTACAACCTGGCAATTTTCTAGGTTGGGCCTGTGTTTTTCCCTTTTGGACCCTTTCCCCTCACTCAATATCTGATATTCCACTTTTCCCTGCTCCCTAACATCCCTCCCTACTCCCAAAAATTTCCCCAAGAAATTAGAATCCCCCTATCCCCTTCATTTCGCTTCATTTCGACCAAAACCCTTGTTCTACGCATCGGGATAAGTTTCACTAAAATGATGTTTCGGAGCATTAAAAGATGATTTTTTCAAAACTGAGAGAGGTTTTTGTCCACAACATGCCAAGGAAGAAAAACCTCCTTCAATTTTTGCACAGGTGTCATGGTTTTAAAGAAATGTCAAAAATACCGGCAAGAATGAAGGTGCTCCAAGGACGGTTGGCCAAAGCACAAAAACGAAGGAAAACGCCCGATCCACTCCCAATTTTGGCCAAAGCCTCTTTGACTGAGCATGGTACTTGATTGGGGACTCCCAGCCCAAATTTCAAGAAATTTGGAGAAAATTTTGTCATTTGTGATTTTTTTGGGAATTTACAGGTTTTGGCTTTTGAGTGGTCTCGCCCCGCGCGCGACCTGTCATGGTAAGCTCAAAACGGGGAAAACTCTACATTTTTGGAATTTTCATGAAAAAATACACTTGCATATGGATGGGTTTCAAATTTTATGAATATTTGGGCTCTCAAAAGCTCAAAATACATGCAATTTTTGACTTTCTGCCCCTTTTTTGAGTTGCAGAAAGCTGCCTTGGGAGAAATGACTTTTGAGGGGTCAAATCAACTCCAAATTCAGAAATTCCAGTGGGGTTGGAAATTAAACTCACAGACCTTTCCAATGAGCTATCTTGCACCTGATTTGGACACCGGGAAGGCCCTCAACCAGAGCTGTCAATGCGCGTGACCAGTCAAAGTGAGGGGCGCGACCACTCAGGGAAATTTCACTGTTTTTACCAGTTCGGCCAGCCAAACACTATTTTTACTTTGGTTGACTTTTGAGGCATGTAAATGATGGATTTTTGTGTAAATTGCATGGAACTTAGATACTTTTACTCTCCTTGAACACTTCTAGAAGTTTCTTGATGTAAATGGTAAATATTTAATGCATGGATAGGTTTCCTAAGTTTTAGAGGCAAGTTGTTTTGACTGCCTATTATCTAGTGATTAGTTTAGAATTAGTTGAAACAGCTCCTAGGAAGCTGAGCTCGACCCCTAGAGGTGGGGAAAGGAGTTATATCTTCTATATTATGCCTTCTCTTACTCATTTTCATGGTTGGACTCTTGAGGGAGAAGCTCTATTGTATATTTTACTTGTATCTCTGCAATTTGAGGAAAAGGAAGGCCAGGGTTTTGCAAACTTTATTGTGGATTCTTGTGGATTATTGTGTTGATGGTGTGTTTCCTACTTGTTATTGTAAGTGTGTTTATGTGCTCAATCTCTTATTCTCTTGCTGCTAATTAAACAAAAGAAGTGATAAAGTTTGAATTCATGCATGCCATGCTCAGCTTTTAATTTTGTTTAATATTTATGTTTTCCACTGTCTAGAGAGGATTCAAATTCATTTTTGCCCTCTTTAGCTTCTCTTCTTTTCTCCTCGATCATCCATCTCATCTAAAGGCATTAGCACAAACTCCTACCTTGCCCCAAAGACCTACCTGCAAAAACTGAGCTCAATCCCCGCACCCTGAATTGCACTCCCTCCAATTGCCACCAAAAACCCCCAAAAACTTTAAATCAACCCTCCTTATCAGTTTACTAGCCTAATATCAGTGTTTCTAATTGGTCAACTCATCCTATTGAAAAAATCCACCGAGTTTGACCGGAGAGAGCCTTCTCATACCCCGTAGGGCTAGCTACGAGGTGAAATGGTTTGATGTTGCCTTGAAGGTTTGCCTTTCTCAACCTGAGGTGAAATCTCAAGCGCTAACAACACCAACATCATACAACACACCATTCCTATAAAAGAAAACCATAAACCTTTCAGACAAAAACTTAGGAGGATTAATCATGTCCTATTGCCTTCAATTGAAAAGGAAATCCAGAGAATGTTCGATGCTAAAATAATTTCACCAATCAGGTTCTCTGATTGGGTCTCAAACTTGGTGCCAACAATGAAGAAAACTGGTGAAATCGGACTCTGTGTATGTTATGAAACCATCTCACAATAAGATAGAAAAGATAGATCAACGCCTTATAACTCATCCTCTTCGAGGGGGAAACCTCCTTTACATTACACAAATGAACAATTCTTCGATGATTCAAATGAAAAAACCTCCTTTCTATATATAGGAGTCTAAAGAGTCACAATATAACCCAAACGACTTAACAATAATAATATAAAGGCACAAAAATAACAATAGAGGGATTCTATGGGGCACAGTAATAACAATATGGGGACAATAGGGGCACAACAATATTAATAAGGGATACAGCTACAATAGTAATGGGGTAATCACTAGTATTATAGGGACCTAACAGTGTAGATCTCATAAACCTCAACAAAGTCTCACTAAAATACAATTACCGTCTCCCCAAAATGGATCACATTTTAGAAAGGGTAGTTGGATCAACCAAAATCTCATTATTGGATGGGTTTTCTGGTTATAATCAGATTTTAGTTCATCCTGATGACCAAGCCAAGACTGCATTCACTACTCCTTCGGGCACATTCATGTATGTGAAAATTCCTTTTGGACTAATGAATGCAAGAGCCACTTTCCAAAGGGCTATGGATATAGCATTTGCCAAAGAAATTCATAATTTCCTTGTAATATATCTAGATGACATTATTGTATTTTCAAAATCTGATAGTCAACATCTAGATCATATGAGGCAAGTCTTTATTAAATGCAAGAAATATGGAATTTCTTTAAACCCCAAGAAGTCTTTGTTTGGATTAGAAAAAGGAAAGTTATTAGTTCATATAATTTCAAAAGATGGTATCCAAATAGACCCTGCAAGAATAGAAGCCATTGTACAGATACAACATCCAAGGAACATTAGGGAATTACAAGATTTCTTGGGGAAAATTAATTTTCTTAGAATATTTATTTCTAATTTAGCAGAATTAATTAGATCACTAAACAATATGCTAAAAAAATATTCGACCATAAAATGGACTATTGAGGCTAAGAATTCCTTTGAAGATATAAAACTAGCCTTAACTAAAACACCAGTTTTGATCAGTTCAAAATTTGACAGGGATTTCATCTTATTTTCCTTTGCTTCTGAGCACACAATTGTTGCAGTTCTACTGCAGAAAAATGACCAGGGCTATGAACAACCTATTGCTTTCTTTAGCAAAGCCCTAAGAGATGCCCCTTTGAAATATAACATAATGGAAAAACAAGACTTTGCTTTGGTCAAAGCTATCAAGGATTTTAGGGTATACATTTTATATTCTCATATAGTAGCCTATGTTCCTAATTTAGTAGTTAAAGACATCCTAACTCATGATGGTCCATATGGAAAGAGGGGAAAATCGATTGCTACTATTCTAGAATATGACATAGAAATCAAACCAACTAAGTTAATCAAGGGCCAAGGTTTAGCCAAGCTCATGGTTGAATCGAATTGTCAGGCCCTGGACATAAACTTTATTGCACAAATAGATAATGAAGAGGAGATGGCGACTCCACTAATCAGCCAGGCCTTTATTGAATCACCATGGTATGATGATATCATTTATGTTTTACAAAACTTACAAGCTCCTCCCGAATTATCTAGAACTAAAAGCAGGTTTTTAAAGATGAAATCCTTAAAATTTTGTATATTAGACAATGCTTTGTTTTGGAGAAATCATGAAGGTATTCTTCTTAATTTCCTGTTAAAAGACGAATATGACAGAGTATTGCAAGAGTCTCATGTAGGTCATTGTAGAGGACACCTTTACTGGAAGACCACTGCTGATAAAATTCTTAGAGCTGGTTTCTACTGGCCTACTTTGTTTTCTAATATAAAGAAATATGTGACTTCCTGTCACAAATGTCAAATTTTTGTGGGAAAGTAAAAGCTTCTAACTTTACCTCTACCATTGCTCCACAGATGTTGTAGACAGCCCAGCTCATTTACTAGTTCGTACCAGAACCGTGTGGACCTATGCAGCCCCCATCAACCACCATTTACAGTCAATTTCGCCCAACTCCAGGTATTTAACTGTGGAAAACCAACTCCATTGTCAAATTCCAAGTAAATTCACCCTCGTAACACTGTTAATTAAGAAAAAAACATTAAATTTACTTTGATTTTTACACGTTGAGCCATAACCATCTGCAAAACCATTGTTGCCCTAAAAATCTGAATTACCCCCCACACTCAAATCCACAAGAACTGAGTATGGTTGCCCCAATTGCAATGGATGTAAGGCCCATCTCTACACCTCACTTAGACTTGGACCACCTTCCTTTAGTTGATAAACATTTCCAAATAAAAAATACCACTACCATAGAGCCCCTCCTCAAAGTACATTGCCAAACTAGGGACAAATACCTTAACCATGTTGATGAAATTGGCCCATGGGAGTCAAATTTTCCCAAGTACCAGTTCCCCCAAGTTCACATATTTCTAGAATTGTCAATATGTGTTATGCATGCTACGTACTTAGCCACAGAACCATAATGTCTCATGACCAGAAGGTCCTTTTCACCATCACTGATGAGTCCATAAATGAAATCTTGCAGCTCCAACCAGGGCCAAACCTAAATCCCCTCTCAATTGAAGACCTGTTGGACCAATATCACAAGCTTAGCTGTGCAAAATTGGCCCAATTGTTCCAAACCTTCATCAAAGAAGAAAAACACATCCCTAAGGATTCCCCTCCATATGTGATGCTATTTTTTCCCCATGGGGCCAAAACATTGTAGCCATGATATCCTATGTTTTGGGGTACACCACTAGTGAATACATTGATGAGTTAATCCTTGCCTTCATGTCCATCTACAATCCAAGACAGCCTCATGTTGTCATTTATGACTATGCCCAATTTATAACTAATAGGATGCATGAAAAATTCCTTTGAATGAGCAATGAAAGAGTTTTCAAGTATTCCTCAATCTTATATCATATGTTCTTGTATTATCAACCTGATAAGTTCCCATTCACCCTTCAGAAGTTGGACACCAAGGGTCAACCGAGGTCAGTCATTTTTTGGACCCCATTGGTCCACCAATCTTAGTCTCCATGCTCTTATTCTGATTTCATTGATTTATTTGTACACCCAGTCATGGAAATGTTGACTAGAAGCCCTCCCCCTAGAATCAATCTAGAAATAAAAAGAGTCCTCTAATTTTCCAAGCAGACCAAAGTGGGTCACTGGTACCTTTATCAGAACCACACAAAAATCAGAATATATGGTTGCATTCTTGCACCATACAAGTTGCCAAGATACCTACCAATGAGGTTGTTTGCATTAGAATACTTTAGACAAATCATCAATGCAAATGAAGTAAAATTCGTTAATGCCAAGAAGAAGGCCAATTTCAAAATCAAAGATCAATTAGGTCCCTTCATATGTAATTCCAAAGAGGCAAGGAAAGAGGGAGACCTAATTCTGTAGAGAATGAAGTTCCAAAGGAGTTTTGTTTGGAGATATGACCCTTTGGAATTCATTACCAAGAAGAGACAAAAGGTCAAGCTAGGACCTTTCATTCACCATCCCATACCTAAAATAGAAGCATATGCCAACCAAACAGAATGGGTGGAAGGTACCTTAGTGGACCAAGACAACACCGAGGCAGACATAGAGAATGCTCTCATTGATCTAGAAAGACAACCTAATTAGGGTTCTTTCCTGCAGGTATTAGAGCAATCAGACCAACCAGAAACAACCATGAGTACCCCTCCAGTTATGCATACTCCTCAAAATGAGGAGAATAGCCTAAAGAGAAGTAGGGAGGAGGCCACTACATCAGCAAGAGAAACCTCATACGCTCAACCAGAAACAAGCCAAGCAAAAAGGTAGAAAATGAATCTTCTTTTTGAATAGGAGGATACAGAGGGATCAACTGAGGTCACAAACATAGAAGGAAACAAAAGTAGGCCTACCACTCCATCTGAAGGCATGCAAGAGCCTTCCACATCACAAACTCATATGTTGGAAAGGCAGCTTAGTGTGGAAGTCTTTTCATTCAAAAGGCCTGCTAACAGGGACCAAGACATCAAGGAAAGATACAAAGAAATCAAAGCAAGAAAGGAGAGGCTTAAGGCCCAAACTTATGCTCAATATCTAAAGCTGACTCCTACCAATCAAATAAGGCTAATTTCAGCCTTTGACGTTAAAGAGGGGAAGCTATAGATGTCATTCATCAAACCTACAACTCAGTAGCCAAAGAGAGCCTCTGATTTCAAAAAGGTAGACTTCGAAGTGTTGGCAAGGCATATTCATCCCATAGACTAGATTGAATTGCACAAATAAGTTGGAGAAATGATATACTCCACCCTGACAGGTAAAGCCACAGCTGCTCACCAGCTCCAAAACTCTCTAAACAACATTTCAGCACAATTTCAGTTAGAGAAGGCCTCCTCACAGGCCAAGGATACCAGGATCAAGTCCTTAGAGGACTTAGTGATTAAATTGGGACACGATCCAAAGGATATAAAAGCCACAGAACAACTTATTAAAAAGAATAATGATGATATAGCTGCATTGAATAAATAGCTAAAAGTACCTCAGCTGTAGCATCCGCGAACATTGGAAGTCCTGGAAGCCCAGCAAGGGCATGAAGAACTCATGGACTTAGTCTTAAAGTTGAATGATCAACTAAAAGAGACAAAAAAGGAATTGGATGCTTTAATACAATTAACGCAAGAATATGTGGCCATTTCTTCAACAAATTTTATCCCTACAGTCTCCAAAGTAGTTCCATCCACACTAGCTGCATCTTTGGCACCTACAACTCCACTTGTAATAACCTTGTCACCAACAACAAAATCTACATCAACAGCAAGTGCATCAGGAGAGAAAGCAGCAGGACTAGTCAAAGCCATGGAAGAGATATCTATCCAGGCTAATGAAATGAACAGATTAAGAGAAAAGGTTGTAAGTTTGGAAACTAACTGCAAACATGCCCAACATCAGAAAAAGAGGAAGCACAGAAGGCCCAAAGAATGAGTGAAAGAACCAAAGTCTTAGAGAAAGACTTGACACTGGAGAAACCCCTAGGGCAAACCAAGGAAATGTTGTGGGCCAATATCATTGACTCCATCAAGGATATTTGGCCCTCAATTCAAGTTATTTTTTAACAAACAGAGTTAGTAAAGATAGATATAGAAACTATCCAGAAAGTGAAGGAGGAGTTGGGAGATAAGCCAGAGGATGCCAATAGACTCATCCACTTCCTCAACAGCAAGAATAGATTTGAGCTCCATGAGATAAATATAGAAGATAGGATAGCGACCATTTTACAAATAAGGAAGGTCCTTTCCAAAAGGAACCTTATGCTTAATTTAGAAGAAAAGTGCCACAATATGCAGGTAGCCATTGATAGGTTCATGGCTAAATTCCAGATTTTGAGGGGGAAAGGTCTGCCCATTCCTATAATTATCAATGACAAACTCATGAAAAAGTTATACTATGATACCAAACTCGGACAGTTAGCAAAGGAGCAAGCCAGCTCTGCATCCATAAAAGCATTGCCAACAGGCAAAGTTTTGTACAATACATTTGAAAACTTGTTTTTCCTGGAGCATGAGATCAAGCATGTATTCCTCACCAAGCCCAATTTTTCCAAGTAAACTGAAGCTGATGAAATCTATATAAGAATGATGAATGTAAAGTTCCCTAATGCAGAATGGTGGGAGACAATGACTAATTTACTATGAAAAAGTTACTGCACAGAGAAAATAGAACAGCTAGGTAAAACAGGTAAAAACAGTATCGGGGTTAAAGAGTATCAGATGAAAGGTAAAAGTTGAAAAAGATTCCAGCGTGAAACACCACAACTACAAGCCAACATAAAGGGCTACACTTCAACAATAAAGGCCAGCACAACCATAATAAAAGGGACAACATGAAACAGTTCAATAGTTGTCTCTATCTTCTGGCAAGAAGATATTTGTAAGTCCTAGATTAAATCTCAACTTGTTTTGAGATATTTTGTAATAATTTTTTGTATAAATACTTCATAAATCGAAGTATGTAGGGTGGATTCCAAAACATTTCTATAGACTTCATGTTCTTAAGTATGAAATTCTATTGTATCAATGACTGGATCAGCTAGCTGATCAAGGAATAAAGATTAGATATTTCACTGGATTCTTGTGCAAAGCAAAGTTCAAATAAGTATTCTCTCACGTTCAATGTTATTTTTCTTTAAGTTTTTCTAGAGTCTTACTTGTATCTCTAAAAATCTGAATGCTATAACATGGAATGATATCTCAAAAATAGCTTAGCTGCACTCTGTTTTGACTGTTATGCATACTGAATGTTTTCTTCAGTTATGCTATCCATTTGTTGACTCCATAGCCCAATGGCTTAAATACCTTTCTCTATCCATATGTTCCAAGAATTCCACCACCCAACCTTCAATTCAAACCCAAAACCCCAATGAACATTAAGAACTAGCCTAAAATCCCAATAAAACAAAGCTAAACTATATAGAGAGAGCCCTCTTTGAGTCATAGGTTGGCTAGAGCCTATACTTAAAATATTGATTTGTGGTTACCTCGGTTTCTTCCTTCTTCTGATAACTTCTAAGGAAAATTCTGAGTGATAACACGAACAAAACTTGGTCATTTGAGAATTGAGAGTTTGAGCAGAGCACAGAGTGTTGAGAGCCGAGCGATAATTGAGCTCCTAATTTCGCGAGAGACATAATACAGTCTAGAGATGATGAGGACCACTAAATATGGGTTAGGAATTGAAGAGGTACGCTTCGCCAAGGCCGCATAGACCCAAAAGGTGGGGGATGTCCCAGAAGGCATTAGGGTGGTGACGGAAATCCCTAAAGCATCGCGAACACCGCAGCCCAAGAAGGATAATGTTGGGTTGTGTTATATTCTTTCCATGACTAACTGACATAGTGAATCGGGGGGTCAGAGGGGGTCGGAGCCCCCCCTTTGTTGCATCGATTGCGTAGTGGGGGG
>APFE030491130.1:79654-105319 GCA_000404065.3 Pinus taeda | reverse complement strand
AGTGAAGCAATGTTTTCAGGTATTCAATGGCACTAGTGATATATTGGTTTGTGCTATCAAGGAAGACCAGGATTGGACAGAGTGTTGGATATTCATGGATTTGTTGATGCAGACTGGGCTGGAGATCTGGATCAGAGAAGATCTACAAGTGGGTATTGTTTAACCTATTTGGAGGTGCAGTCAGTTGGATGAGTAAGAAACAATCTGTAGTGGCACTATCAACTACAGAGGCAGAATACATGGCAGCCACTCATGCAAGCAAGGAAGCAGTTTGGTTGCAGAGATTGTGATCAAGTATGGGGTTAGTACAGGGAGCTATAAGGATAGACTGTGACAGCCAAAGTGCAATTTTCTTGGCAAAGAACCCTGCTTATCATTCAAAGACAAAGCACATTGATGTTCAGTATCACTTTGTGAGGGATATGATAGAATACAAAAAGGTGTTGCTAGTAAAGGTGGACACTTTGAAGAATACTGCAGATGCATTGAAAAAATCTGTGAGCTCTAAGAATTGCTCTTGGTGTAGAGAAACAATGGGCGTTTTAGGGCTGGAAAAATGACGAAGCTCTCCTGTGGCCCCCTGTGGAAAGAAAACAACAAGTGGGAGATTGTTGGGTTGTGTTATATTCTTTCCACGACTAACCTACGTAATGAACCGGAGGGTTAGAGGGGGGGCGGAGCCCCCCCTTCGTTGCGTCGATTGCGCAGCGGGGGGGTCACAGGGGGGGCGACAACCCCCCCTATTTGAGGGGTTTGAGGGGAGCGGGTAGCTCCCCTCTACGGGGTCTGGGGCAGCGCCCCGGGAAAAAAAAGTTTCGACCCTATATTAGGTTGGGTGAACCTACCTATGGCTTTCGGTCCATGGTTTTGGATGCGATGGTTTTTCGGTCCATGGTATTGGATGCTTCGGCATGTATAAATATGTATTGTAACATTGAAAGGAATAGTATGAAAAATCAAGCTGGTAGTCCCGGTTTTTGGATCCAAGGGAAAATCTCTGTGTATATGTGTTTTATGTGTTATGCTCTTGCATTGTTTATTTTCTTTGTTTTAGAATTCGTATGCAGGTAATTTATGTACAGGGTTAAAACCTATAGATAAACAGGTGATGGGTCCAGTATGCATGTCCATGAGGAATCCGCAGCACAACAAACTCTCCATGGAAGAGAAGGGGAAAGCAGTCACAATAGAAATAGATGAGGAAGAAGAAGATTTACAAGCCCTGATCATCGTGATGGAAGAAGAAGAAGAAGTGGAGGAGGATATCCAACCATTACGCTCTCCAACAAAACTACTAGTGTATATCCCTCCATGGAAAGGGAAAACCAAAGTGCCAAAGAACCTAGATGAAACGAAAAGATGGCTCCAAACCTCGCTCCTCCCCGATAGCATTGTATTTGAGGGCACGCACCTAGGCCACATACCAACCATGAAATTTGAAGACGGGACCTCGCTGAGAGCAAGAAGTTCCCGCACCTCGAGACCAGGAACTTAATGAAGCAGAACACTACAGGGGTGGTGATGAAGTTGGAGCCGTGGAAATGGCTACGTAGTGTGGAAAAGGATGAGTTGTTGCACTTGTTATGGATACCACATTTCCACCATGTTCCCATCACCATTTTCATCATCAGGTAGCTACTTTGCCTGGTGCATGATGGGTATCTATGGCTGGAGGAGCCTATTCCCATCACAGTTGACCTCATTCACAGGATTTTTCGTCTCCCCTTTAAAGTAAAGGACTCTGTGACTATAACCAGAAAATGTAGCGATTTGGCCCTTGTAGAAGCCATGAAGGCAAAATATAAGCTAGAGAAGAAGAAGGGCTACGTCATCTCAAACAAAAAAGATAAAGGGGTGTGTGTAGTGACCCAAGTCCTACCTGGCAAAGTTATGAGAAAGTGTCGCGCAGATGAGGTACCAGCATCATGGTCGAACTAGCCGAGTAGTGCGCAAAGGGGGTCTAGTTCAACTGGGCTGAATTCCTCTACGAAGAGTTTTTGATAAATTGTCGCGAAGCCTAGGAGTAGGGTAAGACCTTCCACTACGCGTGGTTGCTATTATCCATACTGCTCATAGTGAGAGAACTATTGGAGGACAGTCAATTCCCCAACATTAACAGAGAGTTACCAGAGGCCGCAAAGTACGCTTCGCTCTAGGCCACCAAGGACGCAAAACGGATTCGCAACATCAAAATTTTCTAGGTGCTCATGGAGGCGAGCATCCGGATGTGGATCAATAGGAGACCGCGCCTATCACCTTCGGTGCACAATAGTCTGCAGATTTTTGCAGACTTCAAAGCTGATATGCACAACATTTATATCAGGGCATGAAAGAATCTAGTGAAGTAGTGGACGAAGCTACCATTTGTAGCCACAGACGACACGACTTTCACTATCTTGGAGACATGGCCTCCCGAGTGGCACGCTCAAGACCTATTAGAACTGGAGAAGGTTGCGGCCCAAAATAAAAAAAGACGATGCTAAGCTACACGTCACTCAATTAATATAGGAAAGACGGAACGAAAAAGTAGCAGTAAAGATAAGGGCAGTGCACGAAGTGGCACAGAAATCCACAGAGCAGAAGGCGGCCACAAAAGCAGTGACAGCAGCGCAAGTAGCAGAGGAAATAATAGCACAGATAGACGAGGGCCAAGCAACATCCTCAGGGTAGGAGGTAGAAGAAATAGAAATAGCAAAAGGAAGCGCAGACCTGGGATTGCATCCACACAATTAAAGCGGTCACGCATCTCAAAGAGATTGGGCCTTCTCGGAGAGATCGGGCCTGACAAAGAAGTTCAAGGCCTCGAAGTTAGCCATTGACCCGATCACCTTAACCGAAGGTGATCTCCATGACATTGGCAAGACGGCTCACGATGTCACAAGTCAAACGCTTTAGGAGTTCATACAGGAGCATTAGACTGTGTTGGGGGCCCTCAAGGTGCAACTGCAGGAGTTACAGGTGCGGCCCCATTAGGAAGGCACCTTGTCAGTGCACGTCGCAGCAGGAACTTCAGCAGCAGAACAGATGTTGCATGCAAAGATGGCAAACACAATAGTGTTGCCAGAGGGATCTCTAGTGATGTCCAATGCGATGGATCGAATGTCGCTTAACATGATGAAAGACATTAGCCTTCACCCGGCTACCCTTCCCCGGGAAATGCTATGTCAGTTACAGGATGGGATAACGGTAGAGCTATAGGCCAAGGAGAGCCGTGAGATCCAGGTTCTCAGTGAGCAGAAAATTAACGCAGAATAGCTCAACTTGCAGCGCAATGAGTTGGTGCCACAGAATCAACATTTGGTGCACACAGTAGATGATGCTTACTAAAGCGTCCCAGAGCTAACCATCGCAGCGAATCTACCGGTAGAAGTGCAGATTCACAGTTTGGAAAGTGGAGTCTGCAATGCGAGAGAAGAGATGACAAGGGTGCAACTGGAGATGAATCTCCAGATTGTCGAGTTGCGGTTGAAGGTGCAACCTTCCACTCCCCTGGAAATCAAATAACAGCGCGCCAGCACTATTGCAGCAAGGTTGGAAGATATTGGAGGTGCAATGCGCGACTGCACGAATATGATGGAACATGCACTGGAGGTCCTCACAACTTTGCAGGAGGATCCCAACATCCAGCAACTGGAGATAGAGGCACGCGAACTCCAGCAGCAGTACGATAACATTAGAGGGACTGCGGAGACAGTAGTCCTCACTCAACGGCTTGCGAGGATGCAGCAAGCCAAGGCATTAAAGGAGCAGGTGGATGCGGCTCGCCATAAGGAAGCAGTTCTCAAAGAGCGCATCCAGCCATGGATTAACGAGGCCTTCACAATCATGGAAAATATTGAAGGGAAGCTCGCACACATCCAAGGGATGCATGCACAGATGCAGGGTAGCATGCAGGAAATAGAGGCTTCAGAAGAATGGATGCAGCAGGTTCAACAAGTAGCATCTCAGTGCGTTGCAGACATCAGGACCATTCGGGACCAGTTGGGGGGACTTCGCACCAAGATTGTCGCGCCGACAAAGTGACTCGAGGGTGAGTCACAATGTTTGTGTTGGGGGCCTGTTGGGCATGGAATCCCCCCACAGCATGTTTTGGGGCTCAAAGCCCAAGTTTTGAGTAATATGATTGTAAAGCCCCGCGAATTACGGGTGTGAAATGTATGTTAGAGTCATAGGGTTGTCTGCCCTGAGTTTGAATGTAATGTCGGCCTACCCATGGTCCGCAGACCATGGGATTGTATAAATAAGATCGAGGCTCTAAGTTGTAAAAGGAATCAAATGATGATAGACTAGACTGGATAGAATGAGATAGCGAAGCATAGAGGAAGAGTATAAGTGTGTCTTGGGTCATAGTAGTGGGAAGAGGCTCTGCAGCTGAGTGTGTAGAGGCCTAGTAGAGTCTACAGCTAAGTGCGCAGACCCCTGTCGCTGAGTGCGCAAGGTAGGGTTGAGTCTGTAACCAGAGAAAGGATTAATAAAGAAAGGTTCTATTAAAAGTTTTGTGCATCTATTTTGGAGTTATTACATGTTTGATCTTAAAATTGCAATTATATTGTTTATTTACTGCGCGCACTTATATGAATTGTGAATACTGTTAAGTGTAACTGGAAGCGTACACATAAGCTAAGATAACCAACTAATATCGGGCTACTAGTAAGGACTTAGGTAATAACATTGTTCAGCCCTCGAGTAGGGCTACAAAAGCAGCATCCCAGGCTATGAGGTACAGGTAAGCGCGCATAGCAACATGCATGCAGGATCAAACCGCGGACCACTAGAAACCATCAGACATCTCCAAGGTGCAGAAACCTGGTTCTAGCACCCTCTCATACTACTTCGGGTGAGACCTCAGTCCACGTTCCACGAACTGTTGTCAAAAGGGCCAGTAGTATCGAGATTTGTTTGGCTAAATCACCTCCAAACCTGAGTCAGGCCCCAACAAGCCAAAAGATTGGAAGGTGGAGGCAAATCAAGGATTGCCTGAACCTTAGGTGGATCAACTCGAATTCCCTCCATAGACACTATGAATCCAAGCAAATGACCAAAACCAATACAAAACACACATTTGTGTGGATTGAGTCGTATTTTGTAGTGTCGGCACCGTAAAAATATAGCTCTCAAATATTTCGGTAGATCAATCCACTTTCATGAATGAGAAGGTAAATCATTAAGGTAAGGTTGAACAATATGTTTGATGTCATGGAAGGCATAATTCATCGCCCTCTGAAATGCTTCCCCTGCATTCTTCAAACCAAACGAGAGTTTCCTATAAGTGAATGTGCCCCATGGACAAATAAAAGCAGTTTTAGATTGGTCCTCTAAGTAGATATTGATCTTATTATAGCCCTAAAAACCATCCATAAATGAGAATATTTCATCCATCACATTCATCAATAATCTGGTCAACAAAGGGAGTAGGATAACTGTCTTTTAAACAAGCATGATTAATATCCCTATAATCAACGCACACTCATATTGTCCCTTATTTCTTCATGACAGGAACAATATTGGAAACCAAATTAGTAAGAGGAACAAGGTAAATGAAACCAGCATGCAAAAGTTTTTCAACTTCTATTTTAATAGCAGCAGCCTTCTTTGGATGAACAGGACAGAGGTATTGTCGCACTGGTTTGACATTAGGATACATTTTGATTTCATGTTCAACTATACTAGAGTCAATTCCTGGCATCTCCTCATATGACCATGCAAATATATCTCGAAATTCACGAAAGAGAGCATGGTAAATATCAAGTTCTAATGGAGAACAAGAGTTTCTGACGTGAATGTTTTCTACAATGTTAGGTTTGGTCAAAATATTGATAGAAATAGTTTCTTCTATATTTGACAGGTTTCGCTTGGAGTCTACTTTATCTATGAGAATAGAATTCGAAAGAAAATCGACAACTGAAGGGTGATTAAGTTCATTTGAATAATCTTCTATGTGATCTGGAAGATGGGGACGATGATGATAATATTCCCATGGTTCTCCTTCCATCATCCTTGATTGGATTATTCCTTCATCAATAGATAATATACGTGAAAAAGGATCGTAGGAAGTACCATATTCTAATGAACGATCTACCAATACAATTGACAAAAATGGATTTGGATTCACCGCACAAGCCAGAAAGATTGATTTCTATGCTATCTCAATAGGGCTTAGCGGCATGATTTCATTACTACTATAAAGTTCAAAACTATTGACAATCTTCCTTAAGTCAGATGAAGTGTAAGATATCACGTTTCAAGTCTCAACTTTCGCCACTTCCACCAAATTTGATGGTGGCGGTAGTGAAAAAGTACCCAATAGGGAAGGATCTTTAAAGAGACCTACACCAATGTTTTGAAGAGATAGCGAGGGTCCGTGTAGCAACAAAATGCTTCCAGTAGCCTATGAACTAGAGGCGAAGAAGGTGAGTTGGTCGATAACTGTGATTCCACCTTTATGAGGGAATGCAATCATACAAAAGTATGTTGAAGCCACAGCAGCCATATCATAAACCCACGGTCTTCCTAGTAAAATGTTGTAGTCAAGGGGTTCGTCAACAACCTCAAATTCAACAGTTATTGTTTTACCTCCTAGTTTGATTTTTAGATTACTCAATATTCCACAAGATGTATAGTGCGTCCGTCAAAAGATTTTAACATTGTTGGTGAATGTGACAAAGGTGGTGAGCCAAGTGTTTTCTAGAAATTCATAGACATAATACAAGTAGATGCCCCCTCGTCAATAATGGTTCAATGAACAAGTTTATTCAAGGCATTTACTTGAATCAAAAATGTTAATTTCACTGGTAACTGTGGCGTATAACTTGAAAACCACAATATTGGAATTAGTTGGATCGATTCCACCAATCGCTGACAACAAAGCCTGATTTTGGGAGGGACAGTTCTTAAGCACCTCGAGCGTTGACATAGCAGAAGGTGACTGAGCCAAATCTTCTACTATGTGATACTTTTGTGTAGCTCGAGCTCGAGGGTTAAATGTCGATTTATGTACAACTCCCTTAGGCAGTTTTATAGTTAACTCTAGTGCAATAGGTGGTGGAATAGGATCAGTCAAAATTGAAGTCAAAGAGTTAGGTTGATCGGCCTGGTTATTTGATGATGATGGTTGATTTCCATAATCTTTACTTTGTGTTGACACCAAAACTTCAATTTTAGGCTTAGAGGTGGATAGCATAAGCACTTGGGAAGTGGAAACATGGTATGTAGCAACCATGTTTGTCTCCAGCTTATGAAAAGGATCAGTCAATACCGTGGATGTATTATAAGTCTTCAGAAGCTTTGAGACTTCAGAGCAGTAAGGACGATCTCACGTAAAATGCTCATCGTTACAGATCAAACATGGGTAACAAGGTTTCCTAGCTAAAGGAGAGGAATTAGATGATTTCTCTTTAGGGGAGTTATTTTGTTTCTACTTGTTTTTCCCCTTCTTCTTACTTCTTGGTTTCTTTTCATTCTTGCCCTTGTCAGATGACACGACATTGATTTCGGAAGTAAGAGTGTTATTAGGTGCATTTGTAGTTTGATTGGAAAAGGCAAGTGTTTGAACAGATGGTCTACTTGCTGTTTGGGTGCTCGAAGAACCAATCACACTGTCACCGGCATGAGAGTCCTTACTCGATGGTGGAGGAGGAATAGTGAAAGCTAGTCGAGGTGCATTCGAGATCTTGTTGTAGATCTTGCTAGACTGTGTATAAATCAAGTCCAAATATTGGGCACGAGAAATTACTTTCTCTTCAGTGACAACTCCACCTTTTGCCACATCCTTAGTTATAGATGGCAGCAAGGATTTTATAAACCACTCAGCCAAAAGTTAATCAGGAACATAATTTTTAACCATTCAACGACGCCACTCATGAATAAGATCAGAGATATGAATAGCAGTGGTCTATTTAAAGTTGGTTAAAAGTTCCATCCCAATCTCATATCGTATGGGTAAATGGAAGTGGGTTAAAAATGTGGTAGCTAAGGCAGTGAAGTTATCAAAAGAAGCTCATGGTAACTCAATGTACCACTTCACAGCTAGACCAGTAAGCGTTCTCTAGAAAATACTTAGTCTACTAGAATCATCATTCAAGGAGTTAGATGAACACCATAAATAAAAAGTCATGACATGGTTGGACGAGTCTTCTCTAGGGTTTCCATTGAATTTTGGAATATCGGAAGGTAACTTATGAGGAATCACTAGCCACCAAGGTGCATAATGAATTGGGTCAATGGTGAGCTGGTTTAGATCTGGTAATTCGAGTGTCACAACGAAAGGAAACTGTCTATTGAGGTCAGGTTGAGCATATCTAGGGTAAGATGGGATTTCCTAGACAATAGGCCTTTGCATACCAGCATAAGGCATCTGATGTTGGTAACCTTCATAAGGGTAAGTTTGTTGAGCAAATTCGGCATAAGGTTGTTGTTGAGCACCAATATACATTTGATGTTGTCCAATCCCGGCATAGGCTTACTGACCAGGACCTGGATAAACTTGTTGTTCACCAAACCAAGCATAATTTTGTTGTCCAAGTCCATGTTGAGGTTGGTATTGTTGGAATTGTTGTTGTTGATATTGGGGCTGCCAAGGCTGTTGAATCAACTACTGTTGTTGTTGGTACAACGGTTGTTGATTTAACGGTTGTTTTTGCCCACCAATGTAAGGTTGACCAAGTTGTGAATACACTAAACTAGTGTAAGTCTGATTCATTCCAGCAAAAGGTAAACTAGCTTGAAGTTGTTGGACTCTAGACACAAGTGGTTGTTGTAAAACTGCCTGAGAAGGCTGGATCTGTATACCTAAAACTTGGGGGCTTGATGTTGAAAGGTCATCTTGCACAGGTTGAGATACAACAATCTGAGCTTGTGACTATGGCAAAGTTGTAACAACAAGTGTTGCAGGTATGGATGAGACATATTGCAATGGTTGTGTTGGATACACAAGCCTAGGTTGAACGTGCATAGTTGGCTGCCACTAACAGATAGTCATTCCAGGCTGACCTAAAGATGACGGCATACCGACATATGGTTTCCCCCAGAAAATGGAAGATAAGGAGAATGTGCATATTTTTCTCCGTATGGGGATAGTCCAGTGTAAAGCATATACATAGGATGGTAACCATATCAACCAACTTGATATGAACTTGATGGGTCTAGCTGTTTGGTATTCGTTAATGAGGAACCAGATAAAATTCCAGTAAAGGACATTGGTGAAGACCAAGGGCTAGAAGCAACACCTGAGTGGGTTCCAGATAAAGATTGGTAACTCGATGGGACAGACAGAACACCATACAAAGTGTGACTCATGTGTCGTAGTAAACATCGAAAAGGTTGCGACAGAAGATTCTTCCATAGCCGTAACAAATGGTACGGTCTAGGATGTTGACTCGGCCATAGTCAAATGTCCAAATAAGTTTCCTAACAAATCAACGTGTGTTTGAAAGTAATCAGGATCAAAAGGAGCAGTGAAATGAGGAGTATGAGGATATAGATAAAGTCCAGTTCCAAAATGGAATGGAGTTCTGGGTGATTCTACCTCAGTTTCCTTTTCTATCGAAATCAAACCAAGTGGAATAATTTCACCGTCTGGTCCATAATAGATTTATGGTATTTGTTGCTAAGGTAAAGAGGAAGTCTCAACATTTACGGATGTCTGAGGATGTACTGGTCAATCTTCTTCTGGTAAGATAACAACTTCGGATTGTTCGACCTCAAGATCCAAATGTTCTGGTAAAATAATAAGTTCAGGTTGGGCTTCGTGAACAACTTCTGGTTCAGAAGTAACATCTGATTGAACAGTGATGGGTTCAAGATCCACTTCTAGTTGAACATATTTAGGTTCAGAAGTAATTTCTTGTTGAACAACTTCGGATTAAGAACCAACTTGTTGTTGAACAATTTGGGTTACCATTTCACTAGGGCTAGTTCTCGTTTCCTTAGGTAATTGTGGAGATTCCACTTCAGTAACAGACATACCAGTAACCGTAGGAGTAACTGGGTTCACAATACTTACTAGTATAGGTGTTTCTGGTAATTCAGATGAAGAACCAGTGGCTTGTGAAGTACTGGATCCAATCAAATGAGACCGCTTCGACTGGATAGGTGTAGCTTTGGGCGATAAAGGTGGTTTACTCGTTACTCTCTGCAAATGACGGGGTAAGGGTTGATTTTCCTCCACAATTATTGATAGATTTTATTACAAAAAATAAAGAAACAAAAATGGGTAAGCTAGGAAAAAAGGTTTACCAAGCAACTGTGAACTACAGAATACCTCCTCGCAAACCAAGAAGTACAGGCAGGCAATCTCCCCGAATGTTGTGTTCGATGTATCACAATGTACAAGGCAGCCAACTCGGTTACCTAAGGATGCATAGAAACCTAGTGTTGTCCTCCCATATATACCCGAAAGTACGTGGAGGCCCAATCCATATTAGTGTTGTCTAATGTGAAACCACACAGTGAGAGCATTCCCATATACTTTACATACTGTAACACTGCCCTATATACCCGAAGGTACGTGGATGAGCTACAATATACTCACGTTCGTGGAATGAGATATCACACTTAGAATGTATCGCAGAAAAGTTAGCGACAACTGCTATGTTTTACGATGCCGGAACACATCTCTAGCCTAGAACCTCTAAATGTTTTGAATTAGGTGACAATGCTCCATTAGGTTAATTGATGTTAATTTTTAAGTTGATCTTGATTAAGAATTTGCCTTTCAAGGTTCACCACATGATGTATTTTCAATTCCTAGAATGCAACTAATATGATAGGCATCATTTTCATTCAATTTTGACAATGAAAACCTTAGCTAGTAGGGATAGAGCAATCAGATTCTTGTAATAAAAGAACAAAGAACACATCTAATGCAATTTCCCTAAACTATTCCTATGACCACACACAAACTCTATTAATGCACAATGCAAGTCTTTCTTTTCAATTCCCTTAATGCTGTGATGAACAAAAGGAAACTAATGCGCATACAATCAATCAAGATTTTTGCAAGAACGAAGACTTTATGACAATTCTGTTTCAAAATAAATAAGACTTTTACGACACTTTCTTTTGAACAAAGATTAATTGACTATAAACTAACTTTGACAATGAATTTATAGTGATAAGAAAATCATTTAAGAAGCACTAAACAATCAAAGACAAAGTAGGGCTGGCAAAGGAAACACAAATTGATTTCAGAGACACAAGCATCATTGACCTTTCAATGAGCAGAAACAGAAGGAAATTTGGCAAAAAATCAACTCAAAGGAGGGATTTTGTCCTAAGGAAGATCAGCGTAACCTTGAATGGGAGACAGTGCACTTCAGAGCACTGTCCTCAATCCAAGGGTGCTCTGTAGCGCTCTGTCTCTAGACCAAACCTACGTTGGTGCCAGAGAGGCCATCCTAGGGGCTTACAAGCACAATTATCACCAAAAAACACTTCAAAAGGATGAAAGAAGATCAATGGAAGCAATTAAGGTCTAATAGAGTGTACTAGGATGAAGGTAAACTACCCGCAATGATGATCATTCCCCAGTGGAGTCGCCAATTTTTTATGAGTAATTTTGCATCTATCAATGAATACTAATTCCCTAAGTAGGTAGCTATACCTAGAACAACATATTTAAAGAACTTATCATTTTTCTATAGACGATAAATAAGACAAATGGAATCAAAGGACCTACTTGTTCTTTCTCTTTCCTTATCATTGTCCAAGGCTGCGTTGGTCCCTCAAGGAGGATTTTCTGGAGGGATTCGGGCCAAGAAACTCTTAGGGAAGGATGCATTCAAAGTGGTTACTTGTCTAGGGCATGTAGCAACTAAATTAGGGTTTGATGAGCCATAATGGTATTGATCTGAATGGTGGGAGTGATGTGCCCAAATGGATCTGTAACACAGTCGAGCCAGACCTTGTAGACAGTCACTGTCGAGTCAGATTGTCTGTCTCCATCTCCCAATGACTCTTGCGTAGTTTTCAT
Organism: Pinus taeda; assembly: GCA_000404065.3. NCBI lineage: Eukaryota > Viridiplantae > Streptophyta > Pinopsida > Pinales > Pinaceae > Pinus > Pinus taeda. The sequence continues at coordinate 93,351 of APFE030491130.1, read as the reverse complement.
CAGCAATTGCCTGGAGCCATCATCCTGCATCACAGCCCTGCTGCCTCTCCCAGTCACCTACATCCGAATGATCATGTGTCATGGTAGACTAGGATGTTTTGGATTTGATTTCATCTCGTCATGAGTGACTATAGGTATAGGTACACCAATAAACATGTCAAGATGACGAACAGGATGAACGAAGGGAGCACATGCAGATGGATAGGTTCACCAACGAATGAACAAATGAAGCATGCGAAGCGGACGAACGCGACGAACATGCACCTTCGCGAACAAGTGAGCATGTCATGCCTTCCAGCATGAAAGCAAGGAACAACATGCTAAAGCTTCATCAAGTGACCAAGGACCATCGAAGACTTCACACACTTCGCCATGCAAAGGTGAAGCTATGATACACCATGAAGACACCCATCGCTCAGTAGCACTGTAGCTTCACATGCACTCCAGCAACAACACGAATGTACCAGCATTGTCATGTCAAGTCATGTCGAGTTAAGTCATGAGTCATGTTGTCCACATATCCACTATGGGATTGTTGTCAATTAATGTGATGTAACGTGGAAGTCCAAGAGACCCACTTGTTGAACATAGAGTCATGTAAGTCGAAAATTCATGGAAGTCGAATAGTCATGAAGGTAGTCGAACAGCCACAAGGGCCAGTTTCACCCTTGGCTATAAATAACCCCCTCATTTGTACATGAAAATACTTTTCACCTTAGTTCCTCCCACATAGCCAAGAGAGTCTATAATATTTTCCTTGAGGAGTAAGTAGTGGCTCCAACGCCTCGCTAACGGGGTTAGTGATGTGTGGTGTAATGATGTGTCTTGGAACTTTTGCTTAATTCATAAGCCTAACAATAGGCCAGCACATTTTCGCACATGTATTTCATTTGTTGTAAGACTGATCTTTAACACTTGTAATGCATGTTCTTTTAACTTTTGTTCTACATCTGCACTGTTTCATTTTTTGTAATGCATAATCTATTAATGGAAATGTCTTATATATGCTGCTAATGTTGTCCTATCCATGTCGACCACTCTGCTGGACATAAGACAAACATTTCACATGAACCTTACTATAACAATCATTACACTCATTCGGACTTATCTGTGAGTGTTGTACATGTTATCTTACCTTGTACGTTGTGACTGTCGCATCCGAGTGGACTGCTCCACTGAAATTTGTGTATGTATTTTGTGTTGTGTGTTCCTAGCCGAGTTGGGACTGATCCCTTTTAACCTGGAACTAACCTTTACCTTTTCCCCTCATAGTGAAAAACCATTGACACAAGTACACGTACACTCACCAGGCAAGTGAACCTCACTTCTCGAAGACAAAGCGACCCACTCTCTTATGATGACAAGCAAGAGTTAAGGCAAATCCTTAAGATAATGGCAATTGGGCCATCATACTATATGGGACTCCCACACCAAATGGTGTGAGGTCTAGTTGGGACTTCATACCGAGGTGATCCCTTAATGTTGGCGGGTCCAACACTGCTAACAGGTCCTAGAGCCTTATTTTTTAGCATAGACTTGACCAGCGATTTAACTTCTTCTTTAGTGAATTCTCTTAGAAGTGCTTCATTTTATTCCTTTGAAACGAGAGGGGAGATATGTTGCACAATATGTTTAATTTATTCATCACTCTGAGGCCTTGGGTTGAACAAGACATCTTTATAGTAGTGACACAATTCTTGTTCCATGTCTTCCTGAACTTGCACTTTTACTCCTTCCAAGTTTTTTAGAGAGGATATATGATTATGGTGCCTATGTTGTAAGGTTGATTTGTAGAAGAAGACTGCATTTTTTTCTCCTTATTTTGACCATTGTATATTATACTTTTGCTATGAAATAATCTCCTATTATTTCCTTCACTCTTCAAGTTGGGTGAGAAACCTAGCATATTCCTTGTTTAGCTCACCTGACATGACTTGTTAGATGGCTTTCCAATTGGATTCTCTCCATTTGAGATTTTAACTATTTCTTAGCTTGGAGGATGTCTTCAAACTATTCTTTATTCTAGAGTTTAAGTTGGATTTCAACGTACTTCAATTTTCGTTGCAATTAATACATGAAAATCCCTTTAAGCCTTTCATTTTTGCTCATATTCCTTGATATTGCTTTGAAATTTTAGGTGTTGAATCCAAAAGTAACAAAATGAAATGGTTCGTTTTTGGGCTAAGTTTTAATGTCTAAATATAGCTTAATAGGCCCGTTGAGGCAAAGTGATTGAGTGTCATTTAATTTTTCAACCCAAGGGTTTCGTAAACTTGTGAAGCATACGTGCATTGTATGTGCTAGAAATTGTCTTTCAGTTTCGATAAATCTAACTACAAAATAACGAAAACCAATTCATCTAATCTATGGAATCAAATAATGAAAATGAAATTCAACTAACCTGTGAAATCAAGTAACGAAAGGAAAGAAAACAAATTCAAAAGAAAATATAGTGCGCACAGTCACACTTGCAGGAATTGAAATTTTAATCTAAGAAAGCATTTCAAAGCATGTAAGAAAAAAACAACTAATATATACTTAGCTAGTCCAACATTCAATTATTAAGTGTTACCTTCTTGAGATGATGTGTAAGAAACTATCTATAATTTAACTTCTAATGTCCTAGAAAAGTAAGTAAAGTGTGCAGAAAATAACTCAGTAATTGCATGTATTAAATATTCAACCATTCAATCTTGAAATATTATTAAATAAATTTCTTAGAATGATGTTTAGGAATATCAGTTAATGCAATTAAATGAGGATCTTAAAAGCAAATGTAAAAGCACAAAAAAGTAAAGCTCAATGATTGCATAGGTTGAACATTCAATCACCCAATTTGAAGTCACTTTCTTGGCCTAATCTTTTATTTAATTATACAATGAATTGATAGTTTGATCTAAGAAAGTAAATAACAAAATATCAAAGGAAACTAAATAACTATGAGCTCTTGCCTCAAACTTAATTCAATTGGAAAATCAATAAATCTTTCCTATTGAAATTTTTTTAGAAAAGCAAAGATTACACAGTCATTCTAAAACTAATACTAAGAAAGCAAATGAACTTTGATCTATAAAAGCAATTAAATCTCACACATTATAGGTAGCTGATCTAAAAATGTGAGAGATGCTAAATCGAGATGCTCCATATGTAAGCAAAACCAAGTCAAAATGAAGGAACATTCATGAGTAAGGTGCCACAATCTAATTCTGTATTCAAAGCTTGATCATAACTCCAATTTTACACATAAAAATGATAGGAGAAAACTTCCCCTATGTATACAAAAAGATTAGAAGCTATCTCATTAATGAAAGTTCATGAATCTCTCCCTATATCTATAGAGTTACAATCAAAATAGGAAATGATAAGATACATGTCTTCTTAGAGTTTCAATACAAATAGGAAATGAGACACATATCCTCATGATCCCATGATCTTCTCCATTCAAATTCGAATTTGGCCTTAGGAGGCCATATAAAGTTCTTTTAGAAGCTTCCTTTTGACCTACACATGCCAACAATCTCATCCCATTTGTTAGGTATAAGCATATGCACATTATTTTCTAATTTTTAACCATAAGTTCACTTAAAAATGCTAAAAATTAATAAAGTTTGGAAAAACATAAATGTGACCCAATAAAGATAATGATAAGGTATATGTAATGAAATAGAGGTGGAGTGAAGGTGACAATATGGAAATATAAGTGAAAATGCAATGCAATTGAATGACAATTTCAAGGCCCAACAAGGCCAGTGGTCCAAACTGTGATTGGGGAGTATAGAGGATTCCATGAATATATCATGAGCCATGATATCATCAGAGAATAGAGATTGGTCTAATTTGGAGGCTATTTGTTGAGAGCCTCCTCTATGATTATTCTAGATGTGAGTGTCATTGATTGTGTCCCTATGAAGAACGTGGGAGGAAGCCATGAAGTCCTGTAAAAGAATCGATTCTTCCTCTAAAATTCTGATGCCTCCTCCCTTTTCCTCAAGGGACTTGATAATATTGAAATGACCACCTAGAATCCAAGGATCGTTCCAAATTAGTGGATTAAGCTGCTTGATTGAATTTGGGAATTGAACTTCCTCTCTAGGTAGAGTGGTATTTTATATGTTGGATAGGAAGAAAATGTTTGTAGATTCAATAAGTTGGAATTGGATGGTCAAAATACTAGAGGAAAACATATCAAGGACTGAAGCCTCTTAAGAGTTCCAGAATATGGCAAGGCTTCCCACTTGACCCTGAGCATTGATTTTCATATATTGATAGACTTTGCCCCATTTAGTGGCTACATAATTTATTTCTTTACCATAAGTTTTAGTTTCTTGGATCATTAGGAAGGTTAGAAGTTCTAATTTATATTTATATTTTAGGACCTTCTTATTGCCCTTGTAGTTGAGGCTCCTAATGTTCTAGGATATAACTTTCATGGAGGAGGAGGATTTGTGGAGGTATAAACCTATGAAATTAGCTTAATTCTTCCCTAGTTGACTATCATTTACCGATGTTCCTCTAGGATTTGTTGGTTACTTTTCTAGCCCTTTTTCTTTCAGTCTTTGTGGGGCTTAGGGGAGTCTTTCGAGGGATAGGTGTTCACTCTAAGTGGGCTAGTGCTCATTTGTCCTATTGATTCTCTTTGTACATGAAGTTGGGATTTGAGAAAGGCCTTGCTTAAAATCTTGACTTGATGTTGAAGAATGGAATTGGGGCCTTTGCTTTTCCAAGCCCTTGTGAAGCTCGAAAGATCTAGAGCATCTAGTCCATGTCTTCAACCTTATCGATGGGTTGTGTAGTAATATTTCTCTTAATACTCTGCTACTTTTATTTGTATTTGTTGGATAATAGCCTTTGAGGATTGATCTTTGTGCAAGTATCTTGCACAAATTTCTAGTTTTTTTTAAATATCATTTTGATTTGATAGAAGTAGCAGGTATTTCTATTTCTTGACGATTTTATGAATATTTTGAACTTCTATTAATCTAACAATCAGATCTAAGTTTTCAGAAGTTATCATTCAGGATTTGGGCATTTGGGGAAGTCCTTAGTTGGACCAACCGACTCTCAGATTACAAAATCTAAAGAGCCTACTGTTTTTTAATTTCTGAAGTCATCTTACAAAATATTTTTTTTGCAAGGTCTTTCTTGGTCTTGTGTGATTTGATAATGATATCTTAAATCAATATTAAGGTATTACAGACTCACGTGCAGGAATGCCTATATTATTTAGTGCAACGAAACGAAAAGATTAAGAATAATATAGACAATGAGCAGCTATAAAAGATAATAAACACACACATCAACACAGCAAATAATCAAGGAGTTCACCAAACTTCCTGACTACATCTCCTGGTCCAGCTTTTAGTGTCAACCTCTATATTATGTCTTTAAGAGAAGAATATTACAAGTGTGAGCTCAAGCAGAGTCTCAACACAACAACAATGATATTACACAGGGATTTCACTTGAAAACCTCGAGTTTAAGGAGTACACAAACTCTCCCTCTTAGTGCCTCTAATCAACTGTTCGTAGTTGCGTTTTCTCTGACTCTTTGTCTCTCAGCAACTAGTTTTCCCCCTCTATCTCTGACATTGAGTGGTTTTTAAGCCTCTCGGCCCTATCCGTTCACCTTCCTTTTGGGGCTCTCTGCCTCCCGGCCTTTGTCCCTTCATCTCCCTACCGAGCGTTAAACACTCATTGCAAAACGCTTAAGGCACATAGGCAGTCGTTCACAAATGAAAAGATCTTGGGCACGGGTGAAAATCCCCTGAAATTACGCTTCTCTATTTACACAGAGAAATATCGGGAAAACACTAAAAAATAGTGGAAAATCCGCCAAAGCTAAACTTCAAAAGATATATAGTTTGCCTTATAAACCTTTGGGTCCACGTTCTATCGTTTTCGCAAGTTGCAGTGATTCAAATGCCATGGTCCCCTTTGTATTTGGGTTTCTAACAGAAATATGCAAAAATACATTAAAACACTGAAAAACCCGACAAATGCTTCATATCAGATTTTAAATTTTATTCTGCCGCACCTATAACCCTGTCGGGTCCACTCCTTTCCCCTTCATATATCGCATGTTTCTTCACTTCCCCGATCTTCGATCAACCTTATTGGCTATCAGTGTATCGCTGTTTCATGGTCCATTGGCATCACCCCTTTGTATTTTGCAATGCGATATTGCGATGCGATAAGTTGCAATCGCATATCTTCGAGTCTTCAGGCATGCGGTTTGGGCCTTTCCCCTTTAAATTTGTGATGTGATATAGGTGGTCTCCACCGTTGATCTATGCGTCAATTCGACGGTCCACATTATATCATTGGTTCGCAGTCACAACCTACTCAGGGTTAAAGCTGATATTCCCCGCTGACCTCTACCGATGTGATCTGCTGACCTCCTCCAATGCAATCTGCGAACCTCCTCCAATGCGATCTTTCGATTTGATCTGGACTGTTGATCTGGCTAATCCAACAACTCCTGTGTAGTGCCATTTGAACCTCCGCTTAGCTCTGTTTCCGCCAATTCTTAGTGGTTTCCCCATGTGATAGTGTTTTCCGATATTCGAGGACTTAGAGGTTTAGAGGGTTTAAGATCCATTTTGGATCACGCCTTCCCACTAAAAAGCTTTTGGACCACCGAAAGTTGGTTTTTAGGCATCGATCAAGTGAGGATATAGCTCCCTCACTTGTCCAATTTCTATCCATCGTGCCTTGCTTGGATTTGAACCTTTGAGTCCTACTCTCAAGTACTCAACATCCCCTTGACGCATAGTTCTTACCTTCCTATCCAAAATTATGTCCTCCTGTAACTCATTGAGATACTCAGGCAACAAATCCCCAATAGAAGGCAACGGGAAAAGTATTTTCACCAATTTTATCAAGTATCTTGAAAGGTCCATACCTTATTGGTTTTAGCTTCTTACTTCACCTTGCATTCTATCTTTGTTGATGTACAACCAGACTTGATCACCAACCTAAAAACTATTCTCAACTCGATGCTTGTCATGTCTTGCCTTGTACTTGGCTTGACTTCATTCCAGTTGTTCCTGTACTTCCTGGTGAATTTCCTGAATTTGTTCAATGAACTTGGTTGCTTTGTCCACATCATTGTGTCCATCAACTGCTATGTCTTTACCAAAGACAAAATCCAAGGGAGACTTTGGTATAAAACCAAAACAAGTCTCAAAATGAGAACTATGAGTAGAAGAGTGCTTGGCATGGTTGTAAGCATGTTGCACATAACACAAATGCTTATCCCAAAGCTTGGGATGCTTGTTGCAATAACCTCTGAGAAAATAGATCATTGTCTTGTTGACCACTTCTATTTGACCATCTGTTTGTGGATGAAATGTTGTGCTCTTCTTCAACCTGGTTTCCATCAACTCCCATAAATTTGACCAAAACTTCTCAACAAATCGAGAATCTCAATCAGATACAATAGAAGTGGGTAACCCAAAATGAACCCATACATTCTGGAAGAACAACTTTGTTGTTTATTCAGCTGTAACCTGCTTGTTACATGGTATCAAAATACACATTTTACTAAACCTATCCACAACAACATACACATAATCATGACCTTTCCTAGACTTTGGCAATCCCCCAACAAAGTCCATGGAAACTCTTTCCCAAGGACGAGAAGGAATTGGAAGTGGAGTGTGCAAGCCTAATTTTCTATCTCTTGGTTTGCTTGTAGCACACATTGTACATCCTTTGATATATCTATAAATTGTCTCATGCATTCTTGGCCAATAACAAAACCTTTGCAATTGTGCAATTGTTTTACTTACACCAAAATGACCTGATATAAGAGAAGTATGCGTTTCTCGAATTATGTTAGCTCTCTCAGTTTGTGGAATGCATAACTTTCCCAAATGATATAAGAGTTGGTCCTTTACATAATAATCCAATTCTTCTACTTGCTTGCCATGACTTAAAGTTGCATATACATCTTTAAAATCTACATCTTGAGCATATTGTCAATGTAAATTTCATGCATCACTAAGTTATGCTTAAATATAGTAAATGCATTTATGATTAGTCTTGATAACATGTCTGCAACCTTATTGTGTATGCCCTTCTTATATCTGATGACAATATGAAATTGTTGTAGAAAACCCATCCACCTATAATGTCTTGATTGCTGCAATTTAGTTTGTGAGTGCAAATATTGAAGTGGTTGATGATCTGTATGTATGATTGTTTATTTACCCATTTGGTAATGTTTCCACTTCTTCACACTTTGTACTAATGCATACAATTCTTTATCATATGTGGGATAATTAACTATTGCAGAAGTAAATGTCTCAGAATGATAGCATATGGGTTTTCCGTGTTGCATCAACACTGCTCCCATGGCATAGTCACTGGCATCTCTCTCAATCTCAAATCGATGTTGAAGATCTAGCAGTGCTAGTACTGGTGTTGTACTGATTTTCTCTTTTAAGGTGTCAAAGGCTTTATGTTGTTTGCCTCCCCACTGAAACACCTATTTCAATCCTATTAAAGCATGTAATGGAGCTGCACAAAGAAAAGTTAGCAATAAACTTTCTCCAGTATTGTGCTGCCCCTAGGAAACTCCTAACCTTGGTAGCAGATTTGGGTTTAGGCCAGTTCATTATGACTTCAACCTTAGATGGATCTATCTTCAATTCACCACCCCCTACAATATAACCCAAATAATTTAAAGATGTTCTGCCAAATTCACATTTTGACAGTTTTACATAGACATTTTCTCTCTTTAAAACATCTAAAGTCTGCTTCACATGCCTTACATGGTCTTCCCATGTCTTACTAAAAACAAGAATGTCATCTAAATAAACAATTACAAAGTCATCAATAAATGGTCTTAGTACATCATTCATAACTCTCATAAATGTAGCAGGAGCACTAGTTAAGCCAAAAGGCATAACCAACCATTCATAAAGTCCTTGATTTGCCTTGAACGCATTCTTCCATGCATCTTGTTCTGCAACTCTGACTTGATGATAACCACTCCGCAAGTCTAACTTAGAAAAGTAAACTGCTTCTTTCAATTGATCTAATAAATCATCAATATGAAGAAGAGGATAACGATTCTTGATCGTTATTTTATTTAGTGCTCTATAATCAATGGACATTCTCCATGAACCATACTTCTTTCTCACCAGCACGATTAGAGATCCACATGGTGATGTGCTTGGTCGTATAAACCCTTTATTGAGCAACTCCTGTACCTGCTTCTTTATTTCTGCATTCTCTAAAGCTGACAACCTGTACATTCCAATGTTAGGTAATGGAGCATCTTGCTGCAAACAAATATCATGTACTATTTCTCGCTTGGGTGGCAGACCTTTTGGTTCTTGAAATTGAACATCATACTCTGAAACAACTTTAACTAAATCAAATTTATGTTTAGAATCGCAGCCTTCAAATGCATTGGATTTTTCAGGATCCTTTGCCTTTACTGACCCAGGTGGCTCCAGAAAGACACACAGAACAAAGAAGGCTTGTGAACGTTCAAAAATCAAAGTGCTCAGAATGACTTCGAACCAGGACCAGAGCGTAGATCTCGTCGTCCTAATCACGGAGGTGCGAATGGTTCATCAAACCAAGCTCGTATGAGGGAGAACAGGCCAGTCAAAGCTTGGTAAAAGTTGGGTTGTGGGCCAGGGTTAAGTGTCCTATAATTTGACCAACCTCGAGGCATGAACCTAGCTCCCGAAATTGGTTGAAATTGTTGCCTCATTAATTTTCCCAATGACCCTTATTTTATAGAAGTTTCAAAACACCTCCCTCTTAATAGAAATCCAAAATATATATTTTAATTATTATAAGGTCGACGGGCCATAACTCCCCGTCAGCTAAATCGCAACAATAAACAATATATTTATTTAGGATCGGCGGCCATAACCCCCACCGAACCCTTTAAATAACCATCGGATATTATAAGGCTGACGGCCATAACCCCCGCAGGCCTAATCACAAATCGCATCAAAATATTGTTTCGGGTCGATGGCCATATCCCCCACCGAACCCTCCAAAGCCCTGTTGCATATATGTTATATATTACATTGTATTATGAGGTGGGTGCGGACCATCGGCGGTGGACTTGGCCCACAGCCCATCGCCCTGATACCATATATCACGTCGATATTATATATGCCAACCAGTGTAGCTACTGATCGTCGATTTTAACATGTCGATTAATACGCCTGTTACACTGAATTTTGTCACCTTGACTATCTGCAGTTTATGTGGCCTCATCAATAGCCACATTGTCCTCTTTGTCAAGCCCCATACCTCTGCTCTTCATGTCAAAACTTCAAAGAGAGAGAAAGTTATTTGAAAACATGTTTATCTCTGGGTACGCAGGTTCTCTCTACCTTGCCTGCGTGTACGCACCCCAAATACACTGTACCTGCGTATTTATACGCTCTGTATGATAAAGCTAGGGTGCGTACCCCTGTAAAGGTCAAAAGGCGCAAGTTTCATCTTTAAAAAGTTACTTGTGGTCACTTCTAGAGCCTTCTAGAAGAGTTTTTGACGTGTATTGAGCGCCTCCAGATGGTTCATGCACCCTATGATAGAGGAGCTTATCCCATCAAGAGAGGAGCTACCCCATCCAAAAGAGGGAGTATCCCATTGATGTTGGAACTGAATAACCTCCTCTAGAATACTATAAATAAAGGCATTGGGCCAGAGGAGGGGAGGTTGAAAGCTGAACATTCTAAAGGGTAAATGCTGCTGGAATTAGGACTTCCATTGTTGACTTGTGAGGAGAGATCACTATCCTTCCTTGTTGCCATATTGGGAGTGGGTGATCTTGTCAAAGTAGAGGAAATCTCTTGCTGGACCCTGGGAGGAGCTTGCACAACACCAAGGCTCAGGTTGTAATGGTTCCTTTGATTATTTAATACAAATAAGTCCATTCTTCTCAATGATTTGTTAATGAATTATTTCATGTATTCCTTGGTCAATATGATAGATATACTTTATTTTATGATGAATATTCAGATGCTATGTAATCGTTTGCTTTGTTAGTGTATGCAGGTCTGAAAGTGAAGGAGGAGCTCATCTGGATCAGCAAGGCTGGACTGCTACAACAAGGACCTAAGGTAAGATCGAAAACATTTGAATTCTCGTAGAATTATGTGTATCTAGAGAAGGATAGCTCTTGTTTGGTTTGTTTGTCATTAGAGAGTCTTAGACTCCTAGGAAGGTTAGATTTGTCCGCAAGTATAACTCATTCCGTGTGACACGCATGAACTCCAAACTTCCTGATCTCTCCTCCATTGCAACTGTTGTGGTTATATGGTGGTTATATGACCAGGGTTGGTCCCCAAGTTTCAGCCCCTCTGCTTGTTGGCTCCAGAGTATATATGTTGTTGTCTGGTGGCTTGTAGTTATTGGTGCCAGAATCATGGGCTAGGGCTAGGCCCGAACCCTTGGCTCCCCTGCCTTCATTCTCGGGTTGTGGGGTGACCGGGGGCTAGGGCTCCCATCCCCCAATACAAATATGGTTAAATTTTAAATACAACCTCAGAAGTATAGTAGTTAAGAACTACCACATGCTCTAATAGTAAGGCACTGCAATATTGCTCCAGAGGTCATGCGTTCGACTCCCCCAAAGGCCCACTCGTTCATACAAAAATTTTAATGAACTTCAGGGTGCCATGTGGCATCCCACCATTGGTCCAAATCAAATTTCAACCACCAATTAAAATCACCCAATTTCAAACCAATCAAAATAGGACACTTGTCAACTTTTCATTGGCCCAAATTGTACAGCTAGCATGCACATTCATCGTATAGACTGCCTAGTCATCAATCCTGCATCAAACCTATTATCACTCCTCCAGACCTCCAAGGCTGAGGAAGAGTTCAGGTGAGGTAACCACAGACCAATATTTTGACTTTGTAGCTATCCCTACCAGGTCGAAGAGGGATCTCCCCAAAGAATCACAAACAAGAGGGCTAGATGGATTAGGGTTTTAGGCTAGGTATAAGGTGGAGAGGGTTGTTTTGATTTGATTTGATTGGGTCATTGTTGGATGAGGATATTAGGTCAAAAACTAGGTCAAGGCAAATAAGATATGATTCCATACATTCAAAGGGGCAAGGTAGGTAGAAGGCTTAACACTTAAAAGGTGATTTGGTGAGATGGTTTAAGACTGATGAGGAGTTAGGAAGAGCATAGGATATGTATTCTTCCTAAAATGAAGAAAAAATGGACAAATTATGATAACTTTCCCAAAACAGAGCATGAACAAACATGTATTCTGCCTATCAACTTAAATCTTACAATATAATAGACATGAAATGGTTTATGAACTTGCAAAACATTCACAAAAATGATTGTAGAGAAGAAACAATGATAAACATCCATACCACATGTATCCCAAAGAAATAAATGCAACTCATCTATTAAAACTGGCCAAATTCTGATACAATAGTGTCTCTGATCAATACTACAACATCCAACTGAGTCCCACCTCTGAAAAAAGTGAATAAATGGAAGATATAGACATCAAAACAAACTTCTCTCATCCTCAAGGGTTGAATCCCTAAGTTGAGGAAGAGATCCACAAAAATTTGACTGATACCTAGAGTGTAGGGATCTTTGAGTGACTCCTCCCTAATTACACTGAAACTGATTCATTTGACTTGATGATAAATTTTACCTGATGAATCTACCCCTAGGTAACTTATCCACATCATTATTACATTTACAACATCAATTACATCAGTAAAAAGTTGATTTCAAATGATGAAAATCGAATCTAGAGAAAAACAGTGAAAAATCAGGCAAATGGTCAAGTGCGCCATCTTTCTGTCAAGTGTGCCCTCACAGTGTCAAGTGAGCCCTCCATCTTGCAAGATGATTTTGGTTGCCTTCCCAGTGTCCAAATTGAGACTAGAATAGCTCATTGGAAATATTTTCTTGTCTAGTTTCCAAATCTACCTTCAGTTTCCAAAATGGACTTGATTTTTCCCTCCAATAGTTGATTCTCCCAAGACTGGTATGTGCGTAGCGCCTAGGCTAAAATTGAGGCAGAAACATGAATTTTTGCTTGTTTTTTACCCTTTTCACCTGCTAGTTTGCAAAATAAGGATGGAAACGTGGTTTCCTTAGATGTATTTGTCATTTTGCATCCAGTGGTGGTCTCAATTTTCTCAACAAGTGCCCAAAAAGGTGCATAGAACCTAGGGTGTTGCACATTTGACCATGTTGTTGATATAACATTGAGGTTGGAGATAATGATGTTGAAGCTTTGGAGGCAATTCGGCAAAGTCTGGAAGTGTTTCTTGCTTTTTGGAGGTCTTCCTCAACTCCAAATTGAGCTCATGATAGCCCATTGGAAATCTATTTCTATCTAGTTATCATTTGACTTGTCAAGCAAGTCATGTGGACACTCCAGCTAGGAGAAAAAATGATTTTCCCAAGGTCACTCCAGAAGTGCAGCAACTCTCTTGTAGAAATTGTATTTTTGGCATTTCTCCCAAACCATAACACTTGTGTAAAAAATGAAGGAGGCTTTTCATCCTTGGCCCATTGATAAGCCTAGGTATTGCAACAATAATGTTGCATCCCAGGGCTACCAGCTTTACTTATCAACTCTGTTATGCTTCTTAGCCTGCAAAAGATACCCAAATACAGAATATGCGAAGAAAAGAGACCGAGAACACAGAATGGCAATGACTTTATTATTCAGAGAG
>APFE030491130.1:0-62158 GCA_000404065.3 Pinus taeda | reverse complement strand
AACAAGCGTGGGACCTAAGGTAAGATCGAAAACATTTGAATTCTCATAGAATGATGTGTATCTAGAGAAGGATAGCTCTTGTTTGGTTTGTTTGTCATTAGAGAGTCTTAGACTCCTAGGAAGGTTGGATTTGTCCGCAAATATAACTCATATAACTCCCCGTCAGCTAAATCGCAACAATAAACAATATATTTATTTAGGATCGGCGGCCATAACCCCCACCGAACCCTTTAAATAACCATCGGATATTATAAGGCTGACGGCCATAACCCCCGCAGGCCTAATCACAAATCGCATCAAAATATTGTTTCGGGTCGATGGCCATATCCCCCACCGAACCCTCCAAAGCCCTGTTGCATATATGTTATATATTACATTGTATTATGAGGTGGGTGCGGACCATCGGCGGTGGACTTGGCCCACAGCCCATCGCCCTGATACCATATATCACGTCGATATTATATATGCCAACCACTGTAGCTACTGATCGTCGATTTTAACATGTCGATTAATACGCCGACACCTGAACAACGCCGATCACCGATTTCCAAAAGCGTCGATCACCGATATGAAATAGCGTGGGGATTTCAGGGGTAGGCCGCCCAAGGCAGGCCCAGCCACCTGACTTTCTTTATAAAAAGTTTGGTTATGTTATATATGGGTAGGCGGGATTTGATCCCTCGACCTGCCCGCTTTAATAGCTCCGCCCTAACCAACACAGCAACCACTTTCTTGGTAAATCCACCAGAGGAAAAATTATATAAACCCAACATATTTTACTAGTGCACGGAGGTCAAGGAGGCAGAAGGCGGGGATGGATTTCGAGGTGGATTAATTAATTTTTTAGTGCAAGAACCATGAATTTTGCAGGAGGGCAAAATTTTCACTTTGTCAGATTTTGACAAATTTTATATGGTTTTTACACCTCTCATCGCCATGAGCACAACAGTGCCATTCATTTCTCGATCAGAGGTCTGCATTTTTTGGCCATTTTCAAAATGCACGTGGAACCATGATTTCAACAAAAACAAGGAGCGGAACCATGAGCCATGAAATTTTCCCAAATGAGGTAAAATTTTGCCATGTCGGAATATAGTCAAGTTTATACTTGTTTTCCATGGTTTCCCATAGGGATCACAATGGCGAGATCAGATTCATCAGCTGAGTTGCAGATTTCCAGTCCATCCATGGAACAAAATCTTTGAGGAATCTCGAGAGAATTTAAAAGATTCCTTGAGCCCTTAATTCTCAACTTCTCATAATATGGATTTTGGACAATCGATTCAGCAATACTCGATGCCACAAATCTAATGGTGTCTTTAGATTTCTTATTCTCTCATTTCTTCTTCTCATCACTTTTCTAAGTGCCAGTGCAGATGTCCACATTCATGTGCGAGCAGTCATCTTCATATGATCGATGCCTTGAGATCGATGGTCTGAACAGCTTCAGTCGTGTCACATCCACTTCTTCAGATGGCCCTTGGTTGTGAGGTATATGATTTATTCATGTACTTCTTCTTTATACACTGTGCTGCACAGATCCTTGATTGATGTTGATGCAGGATCTTGTTTATTACATGTTGTCATGATTCCTTGCTTAATTTGATGTGGAATCTTCTATGGATGTACTTTTTGTCATAGCTCATCATGTTATGTTTTGAGATCCCTTGTTGTATGTTGTTTGGATACTCTTGTTGTCGTCATGCATGTTTTTCATTGAGATCCCTTTTGTGCCATGTTAGAGGGATACTCATCATGCATGTTTTTTTGTCATACCAATAGGAGTCTTTTGATTGAGAATTCCAGTTGTGGAACATCGCTTAGAGCCACTCCTACATGAAGGCATTTTTCCTTGTATGATCGCGACTTCATCTCGTGTACATCACCATTATTGACAGCACTTAATGCAGCAACCTACACCATCTTGACACCAAGGCCCGAAGATGTAGTCCCTCCTGGACGAACTCTGTTATCAACGGCTTATGTTTTCATGTGTTTATGATTGTTATGTTCCTCTTCTTTACAGCATGTAGATGTATTCATTCATGTTCTTTTAAAATGAAATTTAACACATCACGAAATTAAAAGGTATTGGAAGGGTCCTTCGAACCCGGATCAACTGGTATCAGAGTGGTCTTTGCGTGTATGTGAATTGCAGCGAACAATGGAACGTGCAGTGACAGAGAATGAAAGAGCGATGTATAAGACCATGCTCAACATTTCCAAAAAAGTGGAAATCGTGTATGAAACTCTACAGAAAGAGACAGAGGAAAAGGATCAATTGCAGCTTCAGTTACAAGCCACAAAGGAGGCCATGGAAGAACTGAACCAAAACAAACATAATCTTCAAACAGAGAATGATGAATTGAAGATGCTTCTACATGAAGAGAAAGAGGAAAAGCAATGTTTTCTATGACAGTTGCAAGTGAAGGACGATGCCTTGGAAAAGTTGCAGCATGACCCATGCGAGGTAAAAAGTAGTTATCCATCTTCATGTATGTTTCCTGATGATGATTTAGTTTTGTTTGAAAGTCATACCACAAGAATTGACTCCAAACTGCTGAAGAGAATGGGGTATGAAGGTAAGGGCTTGGGCATCAATGGCCAAGGCATTGTTAATCCCATCAAAGTAGAGGAATTACCCCGTCAAGCAAGACTTTTGTATGTCAGAAAGGAAGTTAGGGAATTCGCTGAGACATCAAGTGAACCACCAACAACGGATGATGAGAAGCCCTCATCAGTTCTTTCCAAATTGAAAGAGAAGGTAAAAGATGTTGATTTCCTTTCGGTTTCATATTCTCATAGTATGATTTCTATTGGAGATTTGAAGATCCCAATTACAGGGACAAACATGAGGCTCCTTACAAGGATGAGGCACAAGGAGAAAGAATAACTTGGTGTTAATAACCAAGGCATAACTCAACCTTTGGAGGTTTTTCATGAACATCGATTTGCAAGCTCGAGATACACTAAAGGAGAGTGCTCGAAGGTGTCAGAGTCGTCCGAGAAATTGTTGAAATCGTCGAGGAAAGAAAATGATGGAACACATCCCCATCATCCCACGACAGTGACCATTGCAGGGAGAGAGCTGAGGCAAGCTCTCATCACCATACTGAAATTAGAAACAGCAAAGTAAGGTATAACCACTTTCAATCTTCGAATGTTCTTTTTTATTATGATCATGTTGTTAATAATGAATGAAGATCAAGGCATCAAAAAACATGTACCTTTTGTGGTTTACCTAACCATACCTTTTCTAAGTGTTGGAAAAGAATGGCAGCACTCATGAGGCATGAAAGACCCTCTCAATAGCATGAAAAGAAACAGGTTACGCAGATATGGAGGAACAAAACCTACTGCAGTCATTGAGACAGAAATGGCCATCAAAGAGCCACTTGTTGGAGGCTCCATCCAGAGCAGCGCCTTAAAGACAAAGCGTCGATGCGTGAACCAAGAAGAGCAGTTGTTTGACAAGCAAAACCACCTCAAGGAGGTGACCCATTCACATTGATAAGTGAAAAATGGTTTCTAGACATGTTGTCATTTCATGGTTGTTCTTTTGTAAATCATTTGTTGAATTTTAAAGTTTAAAAGTGATGATGTGTTTTCCATCACTTGTTCAGCAAAAATGATGTCTCGTCATGTTTTGAGTCGTATTTTACACTCTGAAAGTGATGTTATGTTTCCATCACTTGTCAAAACAATAGTGTCTGGCCTTATATATGTAAATCATGTGTTGCAGTGATGATGTGTTTTCCACCACTTTTTGAAGCAACAATGATGTGTTGGCCTTGTTGTCATAGCTGGGGTATTGCATCCATCTTGTTGTAAACTTGACCACCGATTATGTGTTATAAATTTGTGGCAAGTGTGGGATGTTTGGGTCATTAAGTTGTCATGTCATTCAAAGCATGTAATTTGCAAAACAATGTACCACAGGTTGCAGAGGCAACGGGTGTCGGCTCGTTGCTTAAGGCTCCAAAGAACAACGGTGAAGGAGATGGAAGCGAGACCTTTTTAGGATGTCTGTGATGCAAACAGGGTATAGAGAAAGTTTCATATTATTTTTCATGCTTTTGGAGGACCAAAATCTCCTTAGTGGGGAGGATTGATCCAGGTGGCTCTAGAAAGACACACAAGAAAAAGGCGGCTTACGAATGCTCAAACATCAAAGTGCTCAGAATGACTTCGAAACAGGACCGGAGTGTATATCTCATCGTCCTGACCGCGGAGGTGTGAATGGTTCATCAAACCGAGCTCGTATGAGGGAGAACAGACCAGTCAAAGTTTGGTCAAAGTTGGGTCGTGGGCCAAGTTTAAGTGTCCTACAATTTGACCGACCCTGAGGCATGAACCTAGCTCCTGAAATCAGTTGAAATTATTGCCTCGTTTATTTGCCCAATGACCCTTATTTTCTAGAAGTTTCAAAACACCTCCCTCTTTATAAAAATCCAAAATATATATTTTAATTATTATAAGGTCGACGGACCATAACTCCCCGCCGGCCAAATCGCAACAATAAACAATATATTTGTTTAGGATCGGCGGCCATAACCCCCGTCAAACCCTTTGAACAACCATCGCATATTATAAGGCCAACAGCCATAACCCCCACTGGCCTAATCGCAAATCGCATCAAAATATTGTTTCGAGTTGGCGGCCATAACCCCTGTCGAACCCTCTAAAGGCCTGCCACATATATGTTATATATTACATTGTATTATGGGGTGGGCACAAGCCATCGGCAATGGACTCAGACCACACCCCATCGCCCCAATACCATGTATCGCGTCGATATTATATATGCCAACCATTGTAACTGTTCATCATTGATTTTAACACGTCGATTAATACGCTGACCCCCGAACAACGTCGATCGCTGATTTCCAAAAGCATCGATCGCCGATATGCAATATCGCAGGGATTTCGGGGTCGAGCTGCCCAAAGCGGGCCCAACCACTCGACTTTCTTTATAAAAATTTTGATTATGTTATATATGGGCAGGCGGGATTTGATCCCCCGACCTGCTCGCTTTAATAGCTCTACCCTAACCAACACGCCAACCACTTTCTTGGTAAATCCACCAGAGGAAAAATTATATAAACCCAACGTATTTAACCAGTGCACGGAGGTCGAGGAGGCAGAAGGCGGGAACGGATTTCGAGTGGATTAATTAATTTTTAATGTAGGAACTATGAATTTTACAGGGGAGCAAAATTTTCACTTTGTCAGGTTTTGACCAATTTTATATGGTTTTTACACCTTTCGTCGCCACAAGCACAACGATGTTGTCCATTTCTCCATCAAAGGTTTGCATTTTTCAGCAATTTTCAGAATGCACGTGGAACCATGATTTCAACGAAAACGGGGAGCTGAACCATAAGCCATGAAATTTTCCCAAATGAGGTAAAATTTTACCATGTCGGAATATAGTCAAGTTTATAATTGTTTTCATGGTTTCCCACAAGGATCATAATGGAGAGATCGGATTTGTCATTTGAGTTGCAGATTTCCAGTGTATCCATGGAATAGAATCTTTGAGGAATCTCAGGGGAATCTAAAAGATTCCTTGAGCCCAAAATTTTCAACTTCTCAAAATTTGGATTTTGAACAGTGGATTCAGCGCTACTCGACGCCACAAATCTAATAGTGTCTTCATATTTCTTATTCTCTTATTTCTTCTTCTCGTCACTTTTCTAAGCGCCAGTGCAGATGTCCACATTCATGTGTGAGCAGTGATCTTCATTCGATCGATGCCTTGAAATCGATGGTCCGAACAGCTTCAGCCGTGTGACATCCACTTCTTCAGATGGCCCTTGGTTGTGAGGCATATGATTTGTTCATGTACTTCTTCTTTTTACATTGTGCCGCATAGATCCTTGATTGATGTTGATGTAGGATCTTGTTTATTACATGTTGTCACGATTCCTTGCTTGATTTGATGTGAAATATTCTATGTGATGTACTCTTTGTCATAACTCATCATGTTATGTTTTGAGATCCCTTGTTGTATGTTGTTGGGATACTCTTGTTTTCGTCATGCATGTTTTGCATTGAGATCCTTTTTGTGCCATGTTGGCGGAATACTCATCATGCATGCTTTTGTGTCATACTGATAGGAGTCTTTTGATTGAAAATTCTAATTGTGGAACATCTCTTAGAGCCACTCCTGCATGAGGGAATTTTTCCTTGTATGATTGTGAATCATCTCTTGTGTACATCATCATTATTGACAGCACTTAATATAGCGGCCTACACCATCTTGACATCGGGGCCCGGATATGTAGTCCCTCCTCTAATACCTCTATGTTGTTTGGTGTTGTCTTCCATGTCAATTTGGAATATATTCTCTACGTTGTTCAACGTTATTTCACCACATCATTTTGACCTTATTCTGGAGACCTTGTCCATGTTGGTTAATAACTTAACGCTTCCTTGTGGTTAGTTAGATATCTCAACGGTGTAATACCTTTAGGAGGTGTTGTTGTTCTCACTTGTTAATATTTCAATTTGAGTTATTAATTCCACAGTTTGAATTTTGTTATAACTTCCCGTGTGTTAATGCATAATAACTTTTTTTTATTTTATGTTTTGCAGGTGAAGGTGAATTAACGTGGTTGTTGGTGAATTAATGGTTTTATAAGTGGATTGATTCCACAGATTCTGCGTATAAGGAATTGATTGGACGTTGTGCATCAAGGAACAAAATCGTCAATTGTTTTTTTCTAAACTTCACTGAATACAACGACAAGTTTTTGCAGGTTCCTTATGTCAATTCGCACCCGATCAATCCAAAACAAATCGAAATATACCCTTGTTGTTGGAAATTTATTTTTGAGTTTTAAGATCAAATGCATCACTACATTGGAAATAGTTAGCCTCAGTAACTTTTTGAATTATTAGTTATCAATCTATCATTTGAAGTTTCTGTTGTTACACATAGAAAAAAATTGAATTTTGCATGATAATAGGGTTATTGGTTTAAAATAAATTGTTGGCATTGTCATTGGTTTTAAGAGCATATTACTAGAACTAATATTTCAAAGTTTGCATCTAATTGTTGTGATATGAATTTAAACACTTAATTTAATTTCTGAAGTACATTTTTTTTTACACGATCATTCAAGAAATATTAATTTAGTTTTACTTATGCATCTAATGATCTCTGATTGAGTACCTCATGCAAATGGATTTCTAAATAGAGTGTGTTTTTATTTCCAGCATTTTAAATTGGTTTCCTATTATGTTTTTAGTAATTACTTGTGCAGGCTTTATATTTTGCATTGTTGGTATAAGTATTTGTTTTCACATTAAGACCATTTTTTTGAACCTTAAGTTAAAAAACACTCTAGAAATTTTTCATAAATAATTTTAGGCCCTCCTTTCGCCATCACATCATTTCACTTTGCATTTGCATACTAAGCTAATTCTTGCACATTAAAATTTTACTTCCAAACATAAGCTTGGTCGATAGAAACATTAAGGGATCAAACTTAGAACAAACATTTAACTAAAATTAATCAAGTCCCTACATTTCACATAGCTTAAGTTTTGCATTTGCATATAAAATAGTCAAATCATTCAACAACAGTTTCCCATCCATTACTTGGACTTTATTTCCTTCACAAGACAGTTGACTCCACAAGGCACTGGTATCATTTTTCACAAATCTAATTGAATCTTTAAAAATCTTTCACATTCTAACACAAGTATTGGTTGCTTAATTGTGTCTCCAAGATTGGTTGGTTCCCAACTAATCTTCCATCATTCCATTTCAATAGGGTTTACCCCCCTTAGTCTGCTATTGGGAGACAACTCAAACGGAGAGATTGAGAATCAATTTGACAGCCCCCGATCTGAGTCGTTGTCGTGGTGCCTAGACATTCTTTGCGACAACAGGTTGATCATCCCTGGTTTCTATTATCAAAATTTCTTGTAATACTAGTTCCACTACTTCTTTAGGATTACAAGGAGAGGGCATCAATACCTCACCTAAAACCTTGAGGTTGTTCGAGTTAAGCATTTCAAGGGCAAGAGGTAAGGTGTTTGTAGGATTGGTTATAGAATCAAGGTTGGACAAAGGTCTGAAACTGTTGCTAATTTTATGGAATTTTCCAGAGTGTGGGGGCAGAGGAGGGGGTGGCAGATTCAACGACTATTAATAGTTTTGGAAAATCCTTTGAAGTCAATATTAGGTAGATGATTGAAGGGAACAACTGGGGCAAGGAGGGGGGAATTCTTGTAAAGATGCTCATATTCATGGCATTGATGACTTCAGAACAAAATATGCTCATAATCCAAGGTTTTCTTCTAGAGGTCATCACGATAGTATACGTCAATGGATTTAGGTAAGGGTTCAGAGATGTTCGTATAAACACAATTGCAAGCATAGGATATATATATATATATATATATATATATATATATATATTATATCCTATGCTCGCAATTGCTTTTAGCGAAAAATTTCTCCGACAAACCCCACCAATGTTTGGTTTGTTCAAAATATTCCGCACTCTAACATCAAACATACCCAGATAAGAAATAAATAGAAACCCAAAAGAAAAGAAAAGAAAAAGACAATGCACAACAATACAATGTTTAAAATGGGATTATTCTATTTTGTTTCATGAAAATATATATAAATATATATT
The DNA here is from genome assembly GCA_000404065.3 of Pinus taeda. Classification (NCBI taxonomy): domain Eukaryota; kingdom Viridiplantae; phylum Streptophyta; class Pinopsida; order Pinales; family Pinaceae; genus Pinus; species Pinus taeda. Next base: position 53,504 of record APFE030491130.1, on the reverse strand, counting down.
TTAAATGTATATAAAAAATAAAATAACATATAATATGGAAAAGAATTGAATTTAGTGTAAATTTAGTTTAAAATTTATTAATAATTATTTTAGTATATTTAATATTATTAATTTTATATTTTTATATATAATATATTTAGATAAATAAAACCATTCATATTTTCAAATTCTATTTATTATTAAATATAATTAATAAATTTACTAGATCATTTTATAATATAAGCTTACATGTTAGACAAATGACAAAAGGCATAAAAGAAAAAACTAAAAAAGCCACAAGTATGGCATAGATATTTATTCCGCGAACATCATTAGAGGTCTACCGGACCATTGTGAAAAAAAAACTTGTTCAAGGTGCTATAATAAAAAGAAAATTATGGAATCAATAATCATGGAATTAGTAAGATATAGGTTTTTATTCGAGAGAATTTTGCTGTATAATGTTAATTATTTAAATAATATATTAAAATTATTTATAATTAATTTATTTTTATAAATTAAATGGTTGATGAAATGGATAAATATAAATAAGAAATATAAATAAATGGTGAAAAAATATATAGTTTTATCTTATTTATTATAAGTTTTGGAGGTTTTTTGGGCATATTTTTTAGTTTAGTTTGTCCAAATTTTTGTAAAGATTAGTTGGAATGACAAGTTTCAGTTATAAACTCTTCATAATACAAGTGTAGGAGAGGTTTTTAGAGTGCTAAATCTATATATATGTTATATATTTTGGAGGTTTTCCGGCATATTTTCTAGTCTAGTTTGTCCAGAATATTGTAAAGATTTATTGGAATGACAGGTTTGAGTTGCGAACTCTTCTTAATACAAGCATTCCAAATACAAGTATTCTAGAAGTTTTTCAAAATACTAAATCTATATATATATCTTTAATTAAAAACTAATTTAACTAAAAAATCACCAAAATCTAACCAAAACAAAACATATATAACAATATAATAGTTAGTTAAACCACCCAAGGCACAATTCAACTCAACTCAGCTGTAAAAAAAAATAAAAATATTAAAATTAGAGATCGGCTATCTTAAGATTGTGTAACAGATCATTCCTCCTCTATCTAAAACTATCCTCACCTGTATAGATTCATTATTTAATAATTATTTATTTTATAAATTCGATATTTAGAGAATGACTTCCTATTACTCTCAACTTCTAAATTGTTATGCAACGATCTTGAAACAATGTAGGTCGAAAATATCAAGTATTCAAAGGAGACTCTCTATCCTGCTAAGGTATTCGAATTAGAGAAGACCATTTAATATTAAAAAATAAATAAAAATACAACTTCAATTTGGGGGTCAAGTACTGATCGCAATCATTCAGGAAGAAACTGAGCATCACAAGGAAGAAATCGAAGTTCAGGTTCTGGGGTCTTGGGAATTTCAGAGGATAAAGCCTGATCGTCTAGCCCTCTATTGGGAGGTTGGTTTAGATCAAACACGTGGCGTGAATAGTCACATCTCTTATTAAATATCCTATTGCTTGACTCCTTCCTGAAGGCCTTCCCTGCTTCTGAATTCCACAACTTCAAGAAATAATCAGTGGGTGGATTATCTTTGCACATTCCGGTAATGTCCACGGTACTGTTACTGGTGTGAAAACCAGCACGAGAATTAGACGACATGAGCAGTGACTTTTTGGAAAGCCTTGCTTCTGCTTCGAGTCTTGCATTTTCCCACTGTGCCTTGTGTCTCAACAGGGCCAACGCCTCGGAATGCTGTGGAGCACTTGTATTGGCTTCCGTTATGGGTGCATGGGTCGAGGGATCGAGTCCCATCCTTAGCAAACGCTTCTTCAGATGACTACTCCAGAAGTTCTTGATCTCGTTGTCTGTTCTCCCAGGAAGCTGTGAGGCTATTGCAGACCATCTGCATGCATCAGAACAATTCAGAAACAATCCTGGCACAGAATATATGAAATAAATAAGTCGTTTGTCTGTTTCTTTACTTCTTTCCTAGAATTGCATGCAGAAGAATAATAGATTCCGGCACAGAATATATGAAATAAATAAATCGTGTCTGTTTCTTTACTTGTTTCCTAGAATTGCATGCAGCAGAATAATAGATTCCTCTTCTTGTTGTGTAAAGGAGCCTCGCTTGATATGAGGATTCAAATAATTCGTCCACCGCAAACGGCAGCTCTTCCCACTACGACGAAGCCCTGCATATACACACGAACTGATATATATACAAGTCCAACTGAAAAGTATATACATTAGGGTCTTTGATGAATATATACATTAAAATTAGGGTTTTTAATGAATATACACATTAAAACTAGAGTCTTTGATGAATATATACATTAAAATTAGGGGTTTTGATGATGGCGGAGCATCTATTGCAAGAAACATCTGGCATTCATATGCAATGTTTTCCCAACAAACAAAAAAATAGAAAACAGTGTGTCCGCAATGTAAATATAAATATATGTTACAGACCAGCAAGCTTGGGAAGAGCACGCCAACTCCCATGGCCATTCTTTTGAATGTAATTGACCAAAATCTTGTCGTCCTCACGAGTCCACGGAACTTTCTTTAATACTGTCTTTTTACAGCAGCGATCTTTACTCATACTGGCGACTGAGAGCCTGCAGAATCAAGCTGGCTTAATAACCTAACTTTAATCTGTTTATATTCTGAATGCGTCACACCATTCAGCGAAAATTCTCCCTGAATGCTTCAGACCTCTCACAGCAAAAATTATACCCACAGTAGTAAGAACAATAATGGGCTCCAACTTGTTCATATGGTCCTTTATATAGATAAACATTAAATATTCTGAGTAAAGGATTTTTATATATAATTATACCCACAGTAGTAAGAACAATAATGGGCTCCAACTTGTTCATATGGTCCTTTATATAGATAAACATTAAATATTCCTGAGTAAAGGATTTTATTTTTTTTCAGGAGAAAAAAAAAAAAATATATATTATATTGAGTCAAATATAATAACTAATGTACAAAGTATTTATATATATATATTAGAGAATTAGAAAACTATTTCAATTTTGGGATGGAGTTAGAGTTTTATTTATATATGATATTAGAGTTTATAGAAATGGAAGAATTCCGTATCCGTAAAAAGATTTCAAAAAAATCTTGTCTTTTGAATCATGAAAATAGATTCAACACTATTAAAATTTATTGAAACTTCTAAAATCTTGTAATTTAATAACTATAACTTGAATTTACAAAAATCCTTAAAAATAACTAAAATTTTCATAATTTTCCTAAAAATAAACCAATTTCACTAAACTAAAACTATAAAATTTAATATTAAATCAATAAATAAATATATTACCCAATACATTAATAAAATTATACCTACATAAATAAATATAATAACAATAGATAAATTGCTACCGTAAAAGCGTCCTTGAATGAGTTAAGGATGACGCAGGATATTAAATAGCCTACCTGAAAAGCAGTTGAAATGCAAGACCAGCCAATTGTACATAGTGAAGCTTTAAATGGCACTGAGATAAGCATTTACTGTGTCCTTATAAGCTTTTGTTTACTCTTTAGAATTTGAATTTTTATTTATTTTTAAATTGTGATGGGTTGAAATCGTAAGTTTAAGTTGTGTAGGTAAAGTTTAAGTTGTGTAGGTAAATGATTGTGGCAGAGTTGAATTTATTTATATAATTAAAATAAATAAATATATGATAGAAATTTAAATATGAAAACTATAATTTTTCATATTTATCATTAAAAAAATTTAAAAAAGTTGTGTAATAAAATATTTTTAAATAAAAAAATATGATAAAAAAATTATAAAGATATTAATTACATGATTTTTTTGAAATAAGGTTATAATTTTAATTTTTAATTATCAAAACTCTAAATGGACGGTAGGAATTTAATTTGGGTGGAATATTTTAAAATATTTTTAATAGTATTTATAAATTAAAGGTTGAGATTTATCTCAAAAGTAGTTACCTCATTTTTCTATTTTAAGTAAATTGATTAATTAAAAAATTGTGATATGAACCTGTGTCAGAGGAACATAAGTTATGGTTTTTTAGGCATGTAGTATTAGTAAGCCATGATATTGTAGCAAAATCTATTTTCAACTTAAGAAACTCCACCTATGGAGGTAAATCTCCATGGTTAAGAATCTCCTTACATGTTTGTTTAAATGTATATATGTTTAATGTATATACTAGCATAGTCATTTAGATTAAATGACCTAGAAATGCAGATAGGCATAAAAACATTTACCTTATGATACATCTCACATTCAAAAAATTAATAAAAAAATCTTAAAAATTAATTTTATTATCATTTTTTAATTATATTATTACTATTGGCGGCTTTGGTCTATAGGTGATTTGAACCTTAAATCTCAAGATTTACATAATACTTCATAACACAACAATCACTAATTGAACTCCCATTGGGTTTAAATTATATATATATATTTTATGATATATATATATATAAAAAATATATATATATATATATTTGGGTTAAATTATATATATATATATATTATATATATATATAATATATATATATATATTATATATATATATATATTATGTGTGTTGTAACAATTTCTTAACCATGGAGATTCATTTCACTTTACCATTGAAATTCTTAATCTATAAGTAGGCTTCATTATAAACTTTTTGGCCAATATCATGGCTTAGTAATAAATAACACATGTTTACATGACATTTTTTTTTAATTAATCAATTTAACTAAAAGGGAAAAGCTCCCCTAGGAGTAGCTCAATTGGCATGTCTCTAGAAGGGGCATACATAGGCACCTAGGAGTTATAGTGGTAGAGGTTGACTCTAGGAAAAAAATGTATAGTCACCTAGGAGTTATAGTTGTAGCGGTTCACGATAGAACAAAACTGCCCATTGTAGAAATTTCCTATAGTCAACCTCTCAACCTTTGATCTGTTTACACTACTAAATATTTTATGATATTCCATGGAAATTATATAGTGGTAGAGGTTGACGCTAGAAAAGAAACATGATTATACAGTTATAGTTGTTGATGCTAGAACAAAACTACTCATTGTAGATTTTTATAGTCATAAAAAAAGTAGAAAAAGCACAACTACTTTGGAGTTAAATCTCAACCTTTGATCTGTGTATACTACTAAGAATATTTTAAGATATTTAGTGGAAGTTAAAGGCAAAAGGAGCTTTGGAGTTAAATATCAACCTTTCATAACCCTACTTCAAAATTAAATTTCAACCTTTAATCTGTGTACACTACTAAAAATATTTTATGATATTCTACCAAAGTTAAATCTATACCATTCACTTAATAATATTAATAATGACATTAAAATTGCTTAAATCTTATCCTAAAATAAACACTCTACCAATATAATTTATTATTTATAATTAATAATAATAATTTAGAATAAAATATAATTTAATACATTTAAAATATACCACAATATTTCAAATATAAATATTTTAATGTTTATTAACATTTACAACTTTTTTTTTTCATTTAAATTTATGCTTTTCCGAAATGATTTTATTAGAAATAAGAGTACACGCTGAGCAAATACATTATATCACAAATTTCAATGCCAAAAATAATAGACCTACACTGGAGTGATCGTACTCATAGATTTCATCGTTCGTTGGACAAAAAAGATATGTAGACAGCTTAAAAACAGTAACATTTATCATCAAAACTATGAGATCTGAGAGAAAGCAACCAAGTGCTCCGGGAGAGAAGTACTACAACGTTGAATGCCCGGAGCAGGTAGGAATTTGAAATCCGAATCACCTGTTAAATTTGACCGTTTAGGCCATTTTAATACTTGTTTTGGTAACAAAAGATATTGACTGTTATGAAATTTTTTTGGCTATATTTAATGGACAAATCACCTGGTCACTGGCAAATTGCTTGTCAAATTCTATCCCTGGCCAGAGATAGCCTGTTGTCTCATTAGTTTTTTTGGAAGGAAAATGGTAATTTTTTTCTATATTCAATGTCTTTTTTCATTATAGAAAATTAACAAATTTATTTTAAGATTACTAGCCATTTTATTTATATAAATGTTTTAGTATAAAATATAATAATATCTTTTATAAAATAACTCAATAAATTTATTGTATATTAAATAATGTTAAAATGAAGTTCTCATATAAACCATATTGCAAAAAGGCATAATGATTACTCTCCACCCATATCCAGCAAATCAAAATTACCAATTTCTTTAAATATATATACATATTGCAACTAACAAAAATAAATTCCAATTTTATTCCAAAAATAAAAAAAATTCATTTTATTTTCCTTCATAAAAATAGAAACATGAAAATGAAATATCAAGGTGTATACTTACCCCATGAAAAGATAAGTCCACATATGTATAGACAACACACCAACTAAAAAAATAAATAAGAATTTCATTTTTTTCCTTTTCAAAATGATAATGGTTTAGTATAAAAAAAAAAACTTTATAATAACTCAATAAATTAGTATTTAAATAAATAAAATGAGTTCTCATATAAAACAAGTGCAAAAAGCATAAAGATTACTCTCCACCCATAATCCACAAATCAAAAATACCAATTTTTAAAATAATATACATATGCAACTAACAAAATAAAAAAATCAATTTTATTCCAAATAATCAATTTCATTATGTTCCTTCATAAAAGTAGAACATTGAAATGAAATATCAAGGTGTACTTACCCCTGAAAACGGATAAATCTACATATGTAAGACAACACCAAACTAACAAAGATAAATAAGAATGCAATTTTTTTCTGTCCATAAAATTTATAAATTTTAGTATAAAATAAAAAATATTTATAAAATAACTCAATAAATTTATTGTATATTAAATAATGTTAAAATGAAGTTCTCATATAAACCATATTGCAAAAAGCCATAATGATTACTCTCCACCCCATATCCAGTAAATCAAAATTAAAAGCCATAATGATTACTCTCCACCCCATATCCAGCAAATCAAAATTACCAATTTCTTTAATTATATATACACATTGCAACTAACAAAAATAAATGAATTTCATTTTTTTCTTTCCATAAAAATACAAATATTGAAAATGAAATAGTGAGGTGTATACTTACTCTGATGAAAACCATAAGCCTAAATATATATAAACACACTTTAACTCATAAGAAATTAATTTTTTTCCTTCAATAAAAGTAGAAACATTGAAAATGATATATCAAGGTGTATACTTACTCCCATGAAAATGATAAGTCTAAATATATATAGACACACTCCAACTAGCAAAATAAATAAGAATTTCATTTTTTTTCTCCCATAAAAATAGAAATATTTAAAATGAAACATCAAGGTGTATACTTACTCAATGAAAACGACAAGTCTAAATATATATAGACACGCTTTAACTCGCAAAAATAAATAAATAAATCATTTTTTTTCCTTCCATAAAAGTAGAAACATTGAAATGAAATATCAAGGTGTATACTTACTCCGATGAAAACGACAAGTCTATATATATATATATATAAACACATTTTAACTCACAAAAATAAATAAGAATTTCATTTTTTCTTTCCATAAAAATAAAAACATTGAAACTGAAATATCAAGGTGTATATTTACTCCCATAAAAATGATAAATCTAAATATATAGACACATTCTAGCTAGCAAAAATAAATAACTTCATTTTTTTCCTTCCAGAAAAATATAAATATTGAAAATGAAATATCAAAGTGTATACTTACTTCGATAAAAACTGTAAATCTAAGTCTAAATATATATAGACACACTTTAACTCGCAAAAATAAATAAATAAAAAATTTCCAAAAAATAAAAACAATGAAAATAAGATATCAAGATGTATACCTACCCCATAAATATGACAAGTCCAAATATATATAAATACACTCCACCTAGCAAAAATAAATAAGAATTTCACTGTAGAAACATTAACAATGAAATATCAAGGTGTAGTGAAGACAATAGAGGGAGAGGTAGGTAATTTCATTATAGATTTGTCACCGCATTTAAGAATCGAGCATTAACTGTTTGAAAAAATTGAGTCATTCGATTTATACCGACTCTGCGTACCAGTAGCAGAGTCGCTTACCTATGGTGGGTCCCTTTACTTATAGCTAAGTACTTAGTAGATGGCCCCGGTCGGTATAAATTTGATGGGGACGCTTGCAGGCTAAGTGAAAAAAATAGACTTTTTTTTCAAAATTACTTTTATTTATATTATTATCGTTAATTATAATTAATATTGTGCTTTTAATAATAAAAAATATTTAGATATTTCATAGAAGAAGAGTTGAGGTAAATTTGATGAATTGAAGAATGTAATGTGGAATTTAATGGGGAGGTTAGGATTACCAGTTTGTGGATAAGGTATTTTTCTGAGTAAAATAAGTTGATTATTTTTTTTTCATGGACACAATCAATTATTTGGAAATGCATAATACAATTCAATGAGTAGCATTCATTGTTATATAGTTTAGTAGATGGGGATTGATGGGATTATGCATGTATTGTTCAATGAAAGGTGATTTCTAGATAGAAAAAATAATCTAGATCAGAATCAAACTTCAATATTACATAATTAAATAGTGTTATATACATAATTGTTAAAAATAAATAAATTCAAAATAAAACTCACAATTACAGTGCTTCTCCTTTCTTTTTCTCTAGTTACAACTCTCTCATTTCCCACCGCACAAAATGGTGGCAAGGGCTAACCAGCCTGCCATAGGGCATTAAATGCCCGGGTACATGCATGTTCTATAACAAAATAACACACCGCCCTTATTTTTAATTTATGTAGCCACCGTGCACGCATTATATTTTGTTATAGAGCATACATGTACTCGGGCATTTAATGCCCTATGGCACGCTAGTTAGCCCTTGCCCAAAATGGTAGCTCAACATATATCCACATAATAAATATAAATAAATTATATTTATTCTAGTCAAAATAGATAGATAAAACTTTTGAAAAAAACCATAAAATAATTTAACAAAATAAAATTGTACTAAAAAATATAAAATAGTGCAAAACATTAAAGCTTATATCTTTAGCATCAAGTCCATGTGTTGTGATTGACCAGATTAATCAGAAATAGAATATATTTCATGTGTTGTGATTCACCAGCTTAATCAGAAATAGAATATATTTCAATTGAATTCTCATGTAGTTTAATATGACTAGCTTGAGAGAGTAATGATGAAACAGATTATGAACATTGGAATTTAGAATTTTCTATTAAAAAAAATCTGAATCTATAATTAATTATAGAAAATAAATTTATTTATTATAATAATGGAAAAATCATCAATAAAACTACTTATTATTTTTATAAAAAATTAGTCTTTATTATCATATTGTGTAAAAATAAAAATAAACATATTAATTTATTTTTTTAAATTAACATATTAATAGTTACTTCTAAGTTTAAAGAAAAATTGTGGTGTGAAAAAAATTTAGCACTTAAAAGAAAATTAAGATATTATAGGGAGGTCATCAACCCCATCCTAGAAGGTCAAAAGTATCTCTCGGTTTTAACTAGCTCAAAGAAGAAAATTAATATAGCCAAAATTAAAATGAACTCTCATGAGCTCCATAGTGAAACGGGTCATTTGGCCAGTTCCTAAAACACTATGGATGGAAAGGATCTGCCATCATTGTGAGAATATGAACATCAATGATGAAAATCACTTCCTCTTAGAGTGTCCGGCCTACAACCACATTAGATCTTAGTTTCATAATCTTTGTTGCAACACTGACCTTCCTAGCCTTTTAGGATGTCAAAATTATTGTGAGCTCAAGAAAAAAACTCCAAACTTTTCGAGTATAAAAATAAAATATTAAATCAAACTAAATAATTCATTTTTTTTAAATCCAATAAAACATAATTTAGACTCAATAAACGTTAACCACCATCATCAGTAAATAAATAATTAAAAACAATTAATATCGTTAAATTTAACCACTATAATAATCCAATTTTGTAAAAATTTTGAAGTAGATATAAGTTTTAAGACGTGAGTACATAATAATTGAAATTTTAATAGATGAGTACATAGTATTAGTTGAAATTTGAAGAGGCTCGTACATATTAATAATATGACGTTGGAACTTTTAAAGCCCTATGTTTAACTTTCTTAGTTGGTGAAGTGGTTTCCCTCGTACATATTAATAATAATAATATCACGTTGGAATTTTTAAAGCCATATGCTCCCTCTCATTGGGTCACTTCATATCTTCGTTTATTGTTGAGGTTAGTTGTATAGTCTAATCGTATTAAAATTCTAGTTGTGTACATTTAGAATGTGTTTGTTGAGAGGGCGAGGAATGGTGGTTAAGGAAAAGTGAGAGTAGTTGTATTTTTTTCTAATTTAGGTTGAATTTATGTTCTATATGGAGTTGAATTTATATATATATATATATTATATATTTTGCCTTTTTCATAATTTTTTTTCTTCCAGATGAGGCTGAAGTATATTGATAAGTATTTGTGTTAATAACTATTTTAGTGTATTTTTATCTTTATTTTAGAGGTAATTTATTCATTTGAATTATGAAGATAATTGAATATTTGTAATTTGTGATTTGATTAATAAGATTAGACTAATTTTATGTGTTTATTGATAATTTTTCTTTATTAATTATGTTATTACCAAAATCAAAATATTGATGACTTTTTGCTTATAAAATAAAAAGTGATTATTAATTTCATGCTTTATGAAATTTTTTTCTTCCTGGATTATGTTATTACCAAGACTAAAAACATTTATAATTATTGGTTATTCTAATTTCAATGTAGAATAAAATATTTATAATGAGTTAATGTTAAGCTAAAAAGACATATTGAATTAAAAAAAAGTATATCTAAATTGTCATGTGTTATTAAATTATAAATACATTATATTTGTAAAAGAAAATTTTAGATTTTAGATAACTAAAGTATAGAGTAGAAATTAAATAATTGTATAAAAAGTATATTATGAGTTATCAAAATATATATTTGAAAATATTAGTTAAAATTCAATTAAAATTGTATTTCAAAAAAATATCAAAATACACTACTAAAGATATTAGTATATTTTAATTTCCATTCAAGAGTACATTCTTGAAAGATCCAATCAAATGCAGAAATTAGAGAGTTTGTTTTACAACATACTACATTACTTTACAAAATGTAACACTATTCAAAAGGGCAAAATCTTAAAACATAAACATTAATGCTATGTGCAACATTACCCATATTACTAGAGTATAAGATATTAAATATCACACTTATCCAAATGCCTAATATCATGTCATATTTGAAACTAATAATAAAATGGTCCATTAAAATATTCAAACTTATACTAGAAAAACTAAGTGGTGTAAAACAAAAAGGGAAATAACTTTTGTTTGAAGATTTATGTGGTTAGTATTGTAGATGGACTGAAGAATCACATAATAACCCATATTGTCTTATAGTGTCCTTCTTGTTATGATGAGTGTTTCAAATCTAAAACAAGATTCATTTTCACGACCAATTGTCAAGTCAAGTGAAGAGTTGTAAGAGGTAAATAATAAGTAGAGGAGGAGTTTAAGGAAACAAAGAGGTAAAGAATATGTAGAAGAGGAGGTTAAGGAAACACACACTAGAGAATGTCAGCTAGAAAAAACAAGAGGAAACTCAATAGATATCTCTATGACTTTCTTAGCATCAATGACTTGTTATAGAAAGACTTTCTTTTTGTCTTACCAATGAAGTATGACTTAATTTTTAGAATGTGGATATGGTTGGCAACATTAGTTGCTATGGTTGGGCACATCAAACCCTTGAAATTCTTTATCCAAAAAATTGACTGAAAAACAATTATTTATCTTAAAAATAGAACAAGCATATTATCCACTAGACTTTTGTTGAAACTATGAAGTAATAATTTACTTATTAAAATTTTCTTCATTCTTATGTTTTTGAGATCATCTTATTTCTTTTATTTTTTTATAAAATTAAAGACACTAATAATTTTTGCAAAAACTAATATAGAACCAAATATTCATAAAAATAAACTTTTTAACCCAAACAATATTAAAAATAATAAAAATAAATAATTTTAATTATTCCATTAAAATTTAAAAAATGTTAATTTAAATAAATAGATGATTAATTGTGACTTAAATAAGAAACATACTCTTCCTTCTACTTCAGCATCTATTATTAAAATTCGGATAAAACTTCGTAAAATGAAAGATTTTGAATTAAAAACATTTTTAAAAATTAAACACATTAAATACAAGTAAATCCTGGGAAATCAAAGCTCCTAAATCCACGTAACTCTTTGGAAAATTAAATCTCTATAAAATTTATGGTTTTGAGCATCAGTAAATCTTTGTAAAATTAATGCTTTTGAGCATCAGTAAATCTTTACAAAATTAATGGTGGTAAATGCATAAAAAAATCAAGGCTTTTTGATAAAAATCAAGAGCGCTATAGCCTAACAGATTTATTGAATAACTCTATTTATTGAAATCCAATGCCTGTTTAGATATCCCAAACCCCTTGTCTTAAGTGAGAGGAATTAAATGTTTCATATCTATTTACCAACATTCAACCACAACTATTATGGTATAGTTTTTGGCCACTATTTAATATAATTATTTGGTATGTCACAGTTTGTAACTTGCTCATGTTTTCTTTATATATATATATATGCCCAATAGTGTAGGTAAATATCTTATGTTTTATTTATGTATGTCATGTGGTGATGGTTTCAAAAGGTGGATTCAAGTTTCATTTACCACCTTTGTGTAATAATGAGTCTTCTTATTTATTCAATTAAACTATTTATTGCAAAAGTAAGTTGGTAGAATATAGGGATAGATTCTCGTAAGAATTTACATGATAATTAATATGGTGATAGTTGTAATGGATATATGTGTATTTAATGTAAAAGTTGTGCCTAATTAGGAAGAAAATGATGTTTGTATTATACATGAAAAATAATAAATATTTTATTTTGTACAATTTTTTTTTCTTAAATTTATGTGATTTTATGTGGCATATTAAACTATAGAAGGGTGAATCTTATAGAACACTGAAAAATGATAGACTCTCAGTTTATCATGAGAAAAAATGTATACAAGCACTAACTAGATTGTGTCTTGTAGATAAAATTGTAATCTAGATAGAAGAATCATGGATAGCTTGAAATGAGAATAAGAAGTTAAGGAAGAAAAAGAGGTCACAAGGGAAAAAAAAGTAGCAAAATCATGATGGGGTGAAGAAAACCACCATTCCAAACAAGAACTATAAGGGGGCTGGTGTGATTTTTCCTTACTATCGAAATGCAAGCCTTGATATCGGACCATTTCCCCTATCCTCAAAATCATTTAAGTAAAATCACAAAATTCCCCACCCATCTTTCTTTGTGGCTAAGAATGAACAATTATGGGTTCCGATTCCAAGTCTAAAGATTGTTCTAAGTGGTCCAGTAGTAGAACTAATTGTAGAGCTAAGTATTTCATGACATTAGAGATTTTTTCTCAGTAAAAAATAGGCCTGAAAATAAAACATGTGATGTGAACATAAACTTTAAAAGAACTAACAGGATTGAAGATGATGATGTCGATGATGATGTCAATCATAATGGTTTTGGAGGAAATGGAAAAAAACTCATTTTTTATCATATTTTTAACTTATCACCTTATAGGTCTACTCAAATTTCAAGTGTAGGCACACATTGGGTGTATAATAAAATTCCACATCCAACAAGCACATAGTCTAAATGCTTTTTATAGACTTGAAGTGAGATAAACTAGAAATTTTCTTCATCCAAAGAGTGGCTACACTTGAAATTTGAGTAAATATATAAGGAGATAATTCGAAGTATGATAAAAAAGGTAGTTATTTTCTTTCTCTTTGAAAATTCATAACACTTATTTTTAATTTTAGCTATTATTTTATTATTTTCCTTAGGATACCCATTTTACACCTCAAAATTTCTCTTATGGGAGGTACAGTAGTCTATAAGTCTAGTGATCAATGACATGCCAATGGTTTTGTAATCTAATAAATACAAATTATTATTTCTTAGGTTATTTCTTCACTTGGAGAAAACAAAAACTAGAAAAGGAAAAGATGCATTGAAGTTATGTATGTGGTTTGTTAATACAACATGGGATATGTGCCTCACTCATCTCACATAGGTGGATATTTCCATTAGAATTCTAGGCATTTTCATTTCTATGTATTAGACTATTGCATTTCTTATGTGATGCATGCAAACATGAGAGACTAACGTCACATACAGCATGGTTTTTTTAGACCATTTGTCATTGGTGAAACATGGTGGTAACTCAACTAAGTTCACATGAGAGACACCCATGCCTTGATTACACTACAATAGCGTGAGAGTCTCAATTGTAGCATTGTCAAAGCCTCAACTACAACATTGCCAAAGCCTTCAAAGTGGTAACTTAAAAAATTATTATTATTTTTTCAATTAGAGAAAAAAAAATCCAACTCTAAAGGAATAAGGTCACATATCATTAAACAAATGAGAAATTCAATCTGTCAAATTTCATATATATATAATATATAATTTCAAGAAAACTTTGGAGATGCTTGCAAAGTCGAGGTGAATTAATAAGAGGTCAATGCAATTTGACTTGTGAATAATAATTATAATCATTTAAAAAGATAACAACTAACAATAATGATTTCAATCAAAAGACGTATCTATTTAATCGAGGATCTTTACTCAACGAATGTGAATGCAAGCGTTCATTTCATAGTTAACATATCTAGCACTTAAAAAATTCCTAATGAAGATGCTTATAAAATTACAAAACAAGGATGGTTTCAATTAAGATAGGTCTCCATTTAATTGATCTTTATTTAATGGATTAGAAAATAAGGATTCATTTTATTAAAGGGATTAAATAGATACTACACATTTTTTTCTTTATAAATGATTTGTATTTTAATGATATCAATGCATGATTTAAGTTATTTGTGGAACAAAATGCAATAAAATATAGGCTAACTCACATAGAATTATCATAGAGAAAACAATACAATGAAATTCAAATTTTATTAATAAATAAAATAGAAAAAGATATTGCACTATGTAAACTAATATAATTGGCTAAAATAGTGGTGACTTATCTATGAAGAGATGTGTCATATATGCTCATTTGCAAGAAAAATGTTACAAGAGGCTAAAATTGCATTTTAACATAAAAGTCTAAAATCTCGAAATATCCAAAACGGTATTCTTAGGAGGTGAGGCAACAAAAGAAATGTGGTCTCTAACCATCCTAGTTGATGTGTTAGCTTCTTTGGGTCATAATATTGACATACAAAATCCATTTAAGACATTCCATAGACTATAAAAAATTTCTTATATGCTTTGTGTTCTTGGTAGGCCCAATGATGATAGATTGTAGGGTTCTCCCAACTACTAAAAATGCATGGAAAATTCCCTAAAAATGCATACGAAGCTAAAGACTTACAAAATTGTAGTAGAAATACCAATATGAAACCATTATGAGTCAATCAAAGATGTTGAATCTGAATCTTAGCAAGCCACTTGCACTATTGAAGGAGTTACCCTACTTTGACAACATGATAGAGTTGTACATTTGTTGGCAAGTGATTTTCATCTTCTTATCCATGATCTAATCAACTATATCCTATTCAATGCAATCAAGGTTGATGTTTTTTGGGGATAAGTGTTCTACCATCCTAGAGGTGTCTAATAGAGGTGGAAAATGGTTTAAGCAACTCCACATTAAATTTAGGGTGCAAGGTAAAGAAAGGTGGAATATTAAATTCAAAATAAATCTCACATATAGCCTTGGTGATGGCGTAAGGTCCATACTAGAGTAGTCTGAGCTTCTAGCGGCGATCTATGAACTTTATCATTGTTGGGAAAAGGGTGCAACATAAAAATAAATAGTCTATAAAACCAATAGAAGAAGAACAAATGTATTCCAAAATGATTGGTGTTGTTTAAATACACCATTACAACTCTTAAGCATAGAGCATTATCAGATTGAAACATCAAAATTGATGATAAAGTAACGCATCATGTGATTTCACATGTGCAACCAAGCCATAATATCTTTGTTTATGCTCTTTGAACATAACTAAATTCCCTGAATTAGGGAAGATTCAATCCACAAGAAACAACCTATGATTGTAACTCATTAAAAATATATGCAACATCTTCATATTCTAGTCAACCATCCTATTCAAATCAACCATTCAATTCAACATGCCATTGGTGGTATCTATCAAGGCCACTTGGTACATTGTTTCATGAGTCAACACATTGACTTTTTTTGCCAGTTTTATTGTAGATTCATTAGGGGAATTTTGAGGTCTAAAATGGACCTCCTAAGAAAAATGTACAACCAAAATAAACTTTATAAGAACCAATAGGATTCAAGATGATGATGTCAACCAAGTGGGGTGATTCACCATTTTTGGAGTAAAAAAGTAAAAAGAATAAAAAATAATAAAATAATAAACTACTTTTTCAACTCATATTTTCAACTTGTCTCCCTAAGGTTTTACTCAAATTTCGAGCAGGAGTACTCGTTGGATGCAAAATTTAATTCTTCTTCCAAAGCATACCCATGTTGCATACTTTTGATGGACCTTGCTACACGAAAAATGATAAATACATGAAAAAATGTGATTGCAATCACATTTTTCATGTATTTGTTTTTTTTCGTGTAACAGGGTCTATCGAAAGTATGCAACATGGGTAATCCTTGGATGAGGAATCAAATTATGCATCCAACGAGTGTTTTCGCTCGAAATTTGAATAAACCCATAGGGAGATAAGTTGAAAATACGAGTTGAAAAAATAGTTTTTTCTTTTTTCCCTCTAAAATTTGATGATGTAGTCTAACCTTGTTTTATTATTTCAACTATTATTTTATAATTTCCTTAGGAGGCCCATTTTATACCTCAAAATTCCTGCTTTGCCAGATGACTTCAAAACTTTCTAGTCTTGTCTCGTTGATTGCCCCGTTATTCGATTTGACCAACTATCTCTAGTAGAGGTGTGAAAGACCAACATAACTTTATATTTTGACATGGGTACCAACACCCCCCCCCATCAACACAAAGTTTTCGAGGTTCAAGAGGTGAAATTACATCCATATGATACCCCCCCAATAATTGCATCTTCCTATTGGCATGAGGTTCAAACAAACCCAGGTTTGGTGCGTGGTGTTTTCCAACAAACCCACTCAGCATCGGCCCTTTCAAAATGACCCACTGAGTGGATGACGTCTCACCCTGAGTTTCCATGGGGGACTACTAGAACTAGGTTTCCGTAGTTGGATGGAATTGTTGTGTTTGCGATAGTGATTACCTAACTCAACTGTGTGGAAGTCATGTTATATAAAAAAACAGAAGTATAACAACCATACTAAACTCTTATGTTGTGCAAGATTTTACAAAAATCTATTCTAACTACTTGATTTTCTATTCGATTTCTATTATATTAACACAATAAGAACATGATAGTCATGTCAGCCAATCAATGTTGTGCAAGTCATTATAGAATTCTATGTCAACACTACCTAGCTTAAAACGATAATAACAATAAAATAATACATACATTCACGAGAAAATATAGGGGGTAATTTTTTCATTCTCCATTAATTCATGACAGAAAGCGCACAACGTGCTATAATAGTGCGTCTTTCAACATAACTCACCAACCTAACATGGTAAAGCATAAAGCAGAGTATCAACGACTCTGAACAGATTATCCACCTAAGACCAGACTCAATACACGGACTGCATCCATGGGTGAGCTGAATAAATAACCACTAACATACAAAACTAACAACAAAGCAACAAGAAATTGACTAGCAATAATTACACTATAAAAACACAACTAGCGATTCTCCCACTAGTTAGCCAACTCCTAACTGGAGGAGTCAGGTATTCTTATCATTCCTTGGTGGTTCCTTTATCATCATACCTCTGATCCTCGTCCAATTCATCCAATATCCACATCAACTTGATGACCCTGATATTGTCTAACATCCTTCCCTAATTGTCCCACGCTCTCCAACTAATAGCTAGTCCTTGCTTAGAATATCTTCTAATAGTCTCTCCTCCACTCCACAAACTTGCCTCTTCTTGCAAATATCTCTCAATTTTGTCATCATGGCAATCCTTCCCACCTTCACCAGATACCTCCATATCCTAAGTGTCAAGATCATGTATTTCACGTGTCTTCACCTAGTTGGCATTGTGCTAAACTACATGTGGTTCCCTACTGCAAAACCTCTTCTTGTCTTGCACCATCATCTATATTGTGGATTGGTTTCCATAGTTCCATGCCATTCTCCTCTGTGCATAGTCTCTACTATTGCAAAATTTCAAAAAAATTGGCCTCCAACACTTCTTAAAGCCCGAGCAAATATTGAAGCTTGATAAACATAGATTCTATCAGCATTTCGGTTAAGATATTAGTAGTTTGATCATTATTTCTTAGATTGACAAGTGTAACAACATTCTCTTGAACTAATTGTATTAGGTAGTAAGCATGAAGTTTGACATTCTTTTTATTGTGTGTAATAGGGTTGAAAGCACCGAAATTGTATTTTGATTATCACATTAGCTAATAATCAAAATTTAAACAAGAAACCCAATCTCTACCAAGATATATCAAATCCAAACTAACTATGTACCTACATTAACTACACAATGATACATAGATTTTGTAGTCAATATAGAGACCACCATTTTCTTACACAAAAAGAACAATGGTCTAGAATTGAAGCGAAACACATAGCCAAATGTAGACTTATGATCATTGATATCACCTACCCAATTGGATTTGGTGAAGTTGACTAACAAGTTGTAATTGTGACAATACTTAATTCCAAGGTGAAATGTACCCTTGAGATAACAAATAGTTATCTTTGTGTCTTTATAGAGGCTTTAGTGTGGATCCTACATAAATTGAGAAACCAAACTAAAAACAAAGAAAATTTTAGGTCAAATGTGAGTTAAATATAAAATGACATTAGCCAAATCTCAATAAAGAGTGGCATCTACTTTGGGAGACTGACAATCTTTATTAGTTAACTCGACACTTGACTAAAGAGGGGTGTCACATGACTTACAATCATCCATCATAAAATGTTCAATAGATCCAATACACATTTATATTGAGAAAGAAAAATGTCATTAGATAGTTTGAAGAATGAGAAAGTAATGTCGAAGACCAAGATATTTCATTTAAAAAGTGGTAGCAAGTCATTTCTTCAATCTAATAATGAGATCAAAGATTATTTCATATTATGACTAAATCATCAACATATACATAAACAATCAAATTATAGCCATGATCATGCAATACATATAGATTATGATCATGTTCATTGCATTTGAATCTAATATTGAGAAAGAAACAACCAATTTTTTCATATTGCTCCATATGA
This sequence comes from Pinus taeda, assembly GCA_000404065.3. Classification (NCBI taxonomy): domain Eukaryota; kingdom Viridiplantae; phylum Streptophyta; class Pinopsida; order Pinales; family Pinaceae; genus Pinus; species Pinus taeda. The sequence continues at coordinate 34,047 of APFE030491130.1, read as the reverse complement.
GCCTACTTCAAACCATACAAACTTTTGCAATCAGCAAACTGCTAAATTTTGAATACTAGTCAAATTTAGTTCTCATGTCAATTTATTTTATCCCCAATAATTTATTTATTTACTAAAAAAAAAACTGAATTACCGAAAAATAAAATCTCTGGTATTTTTAACTCTTAGAAATAAATATATGCAGTAGAATTTAAATCAGAGAGATCAATCACACATTGCAAAAATAATTCACCCACAACAATTCTCCGTCATCTATTAATCTAGAAAATCTAGGTTGTCAAACCACATAGATATAAGGAGAAATACAATATTTGAAGCCTATAACTTGGCCCCCACAAAATGAATTCAAACTCTAAGAAATCAACCTCTAGAATAAATCGACCTAGAGAAATCAACCCAAATACTCAACTAGCAAAATCAAACTACATCCTCCTTGCATGCCACTACTTCTCACTAGGGAAAACTCGGCCCTCCAGCAATTCGTCTTCCTCTAGATCAAATCGATATCCCTCTAGCAACTTGACCTTGTAATCTCCTCCACTCAGCCTCCTAGATTTGTCCTTAATCCACTCACACTTCCCCTTCTCTGCGCTCCAGTCCACTTAGCCATTCACGCTTAGACAAAATCACTCTCTCTTAGTAATGACTCACTCACTTGAGTTTTATGTATCTTCGCCAAGCTTCCTTTATAATATTCATTAAGCCCAGATCCTAACCCTAATCTCCCTTCAGGAATCATCTTAGAGATCAATGGTTGAGATTATTTCTAAGTCACTTAAATAATTAAATTATTTACACTTAGAAAATAACTTAATAGTCCGCAATAATTAATTGACTTTAATTATTGTACTTTTCCTAAGTCAGACTTAGGAAAGAAGGCATAAATCACTTACTCCACCAAGCAAGCACCTATAAGAGTTAAATAATGTCTTCCATGTGCTAAGACACCAATCCTATGTAAAAGACCTTCTGAAGCTACCACAAACTTCAACACTCCCTCCTAGAAAGGAAGGGGTTCTCCACCACCAAAACTTATCTCAGTACTTCACAAAATTCTCTTTCACTAGAGGCTTAGTGAGAAAATATTCCACCTACTCCTTTGTAGAAATGTATTGCAATCTCACAACACCTCTCTGGATCTTGTCTATAATGAAGTGATATTTGATCTCGATATGCTTGGACCGATCATTAAACATGAGATTCTCAGAGAACTTAATGCAACTATGATTATCACAATGAATCAACATTGTCCCCATATATAGATCAATTAGTCATGCAAGCATATTGAAAATCCACACTACCTCAAAACTCATCAATATGCATTGCACGTACTCTGCCTCCACTGAACTAAGTGCCATTGACTAATGCTTCTTGTTGATACATGAGATCATGGCTAATCCCAAGATAAAATGACATCTAGATGTGGAATTTTATTCCACTACACTTCCTGCCAAATAAGAATCTTTGTACCCCTACAACTCCACTCCTCCATCTCTTACATATCTTAATCCAAAATCTACCATACTATGTAGGTACCTCAACACATGCTTCATTACCACCCAATGAACCAGACTCAGCTCCACCACGAACTCGCTAAGTGTGTGCACATCAAAACATATATTTGGCCTAGTGTTGACCAAATACATTAAGGAACCTATCAGTTGCATGTATAGTGTGGGATCCACTAACTCACCTTTAGAAGCACTCAACTTATTCAGGTTAGCGATCATTGGTGTAAAAATAGGCTTGCAATCCTCCATCTTGAATTGCCTCAGTATCTCAACTACAAAGTTTCTCTGTCATCTATCTTGATTTTTGCAAAAAATCCAATCCTAAAATGTATTGCATCAAGTTGATGTCCTTCATGTCAAATTTCAAAGCAAGATCCTCCTTGCACATCCCTACGAGTTTCTATGATCCTTTCAAGAAGAGATCATACATTTAAAGTACCAAGATGAGCATCTCACCCTCAACAAGTACATAGTACAAGTTGGGATTTTCCTCACTCTTGGTGAATCCAAAACCAAGAAGATATCCATCAATCTAGTCATACCATGTGCATGGAGCCTGCTTCTTCAACTTGCATACATGGGAATCTATCCCTATAACTCAAATCCCTAAGGTTTCTCAATATACACCTCCTCCTCAATCACCCCATTGAGGAAAGAAGTCTTCACATCCATTTGACGTATGCTCCACCCCATTTATGAAGAAATGCACATAATTTCATGAATGGATGCATATTTGGGCAGGTACAAATTTCTCATAATCCACTCTCTCCTTCTTAGATAACCCTCTTTCCATGAACCTCGCTTTTTACTTCTCGACGCCACCATCAGTTGCATGTTTGATGTTAAAATTTCATCGGTAAGTGACCATATAATTTCATGTTGGTCTCAGCACTAAGTCCCATACATCATTGCTCAATATGGATCTATACTCCTCCACCATGGTATCTCTCTAGACCTTCTCATCTATATCCTCCTCAAAAGTGGAAGGCTTAGAGTCATTAACACTGCTCAACATTGCCAAATAACTGGAAAATATGGTAGGTTGTCTACTCTTCTTGAAAGTGCTACTAGGAGCCTCCACATGCTCCTCAACATCTCTCAAGGCCTACTTGGCCCATATCGACCTTCCCCTAGTAGATCTCAAAGGAATATCCAACTCATCCTTTGGATAGGTTGATTATGTGGTTGTTGTTGGTGCTGCTAGTCCCTATCCAGCGCCAAGAGCCTCTCCCTCCCACTCCTCTACCTACTAACTCCTTCTCATGAGATCTCCTAAGGGTCCTCCCCTGATCAAATCTGAAATCTTGACTCAATATTACCTTCCTCTATCAATGTAGACTTGGTAGGCCTTTGAGATCTCATTGTATCCCACAAATATGGTTGTTTCTTACAAGGGCTCTAGCTTAGTCCTCTTCTATGTGGGATTGTGGACATAAACTGGACTACTGAATATGCGCAAATGGATCTCATCCAGTTTCTCTCCTATAAGCAACTCCTCAAGAGTCGTCTAAAATACTTTGATACCATGTTAAATTTTGAATACCAACCAAATTTATTTTCTCAAGGGATTTTTTTATCCCCAACAATTTATTTATTTACTCAAATAAATATTGAATTATCAAAAAATAAATCATTGGTATTTTAAAATCCTATAAATAAACATATGCAGTTGAATTTAAATCAAAGAAATTAATTACACATTTCAAAAATAATTCAGCCACAACAATTCTTTGCCATTTATTAATCTAGAAAATATGGGTTTTTGAACCATAAAGATACAAGAGAAATACAATAGCCAGAACATGTACCTCGATTCCCATAGAATGAATTTAGCCCAAGGAATTTGGCCTCCAGGAAATCAACCTCTAGAAGAAATCCGCTTGGAGAAATTGACCCACATACTCAGTCAACAAAATCAACATGTGCGCTACTTGCATTCTACTATTGCACACTAGGGAAAACTTGATCCCCCAACAATTCGACTTCCTAAAAATCAAATTGATCTCCCTCCAGCAATTTGTCCTTGCAATCTACTCCACTCGGCCTCATGGATTCACCCTCAATCCACTCATATTTCCCCTTCTATGTGCTCCAGTCCATTGAGCCACTCACACATAGAGAAAATTGTTCTCTCTTCATGATGACTCGCTCACTTGAATTATGTGTATCTTCACCTCTTCACTAGGCTTCCCTTATAATGTTTATCAATACAAAATCTGTAACCCTAATCGCCCTTCTAGAATAATCTTGGAGATCAATGGTTGAGATTATGTCTAAGCCACTTAAACAATTATATTATTTATCCTTATAAAATGACTTAATAGTCCACAATAATTAATTGAATTTAATTATTGTACTTTTCCTAAGTTAGACTTACGAAAGAAAACATAAATCACTTACACCACTAAGCAAGCACCTAGAAGAGGCAACTATTGTCCTCCACATGCTAAGACACAAAACATATGTAGAATACCTTCCAAAGATAACACAAACAAGGTTGGAATCTATCATAAAGCTAAGGGGTTTCTCCATATAAATTTATTTGGATAAGTAACCATGAAAAAAGGTACTTTTAACATCCATCTCGTGGACTTTACATTCGGAGTGGCAACAAGAGAAAGAATAAGTTAAACAAAATCTCTTTTTGTTTCATGACCAAAGGTCTTAGTGTAGTTGATGCCTTCCTACTAAGAAAATCCTTTCATGACCAAATGGCTTTATGACATTTAATCATGCCTACAGAAGAAAAGTTTGGTCTTTTAAACCCATTGAAATTTAACAATGTTCTTCCCCTAAGGCCAATGGACTAAATCCCAAGTGTGATTCTTCAAAAGAGAATCCATCTCAATTATTATGGCATGCTCCAATTCATGTTGTCCTTGTGCATCATCAGTGGAGACAAGTGTTAGAGGTGGGTGAAAGGGTGAGACTACTATCAGTTGTGACTATAGCTGTGCATGAGATTTGCACAATCATTGATTGAGATTGCCAATGAGGATTGCGCAGTATAAGCCAAGGGAATTCGAACTTGGATCTAATCTATTCTCAACTTGGATTGTGCAGTAGAGGCAGGCAAACAGTTGAGGAGATTTGAACCCGTGACTTGTTCAGATCTGAGCTAGTTTGTGTGTATCATGTGGAGATAGTACTGAGTACTTGTGAGGAGTATTGTACTATGTATTGTTACATGTTCTATCATTATAATATACAGATAGTTGGGGGTTTTCAGTTGTATGCTTTCCCCATTACATACTGTGTTGATATGTGTGATTGATGTTTCAATGTGCGCATGCAATTGTTTCTTAATTTCGCAAATTGATGATCAATGGTAGAGGAGGTTATGTATTATGCATGCATTCCACAAATAGTGTATAATCAGGATAATCTCTATGAATAAGTGTTATATTATTCAAAATTTCTACACTAACCATAATATCCCTTATCGAATCATCTTAAATATCAATGGTTGAGATTATTTCTAAGTCACTTGAATAATTATATTATTTATCCTTAAAAAATGACTTAACAGTCCACAATAATTAATTGACTTTAAATACTGTAATTTTCCTAAGTTAGACTTAGGAAAGAAGACATAAATCACTTACTCCATCAAGCAAGCACCTAGAAGAGGCGATAATTGTCTTCCACATGCTAAGACACCAAGATTGTGTAGAATATCTTCCAAAGATAGCACAAAATTCAACAGAAACAAGGTTGGAATCTATCATAAAGCTAAGGGATTTCTCCATATAAATTTATTTGGATAAGTAACCATGAAGAAAGGCACTTTTAACATCCATCTGGTGGACTTTCCATTTGGAGTGAGCAACAAGAGAAAGAATAAGTTAAAAAGAGTCCATTTTGCTACATGAACAAAGGTCTTAGTGTAGTTGATGCCTTCCTACTAAGAAAATCATTTCATGACCAAACACCTTCATGACATTTGATCACACTTACAGAAGCAAAGTTTGGTTTTTTAAATCCTTTGACATTTAACAATGTTCTTCCCTTAAGGCCAAGGGACTAAATCCCAAGTGTGATTCTTCAAAAGAGAATCCATATCAGTTATAATGGCATGCTCCAACTCATGTTGTCCTTGCGCATCATCATAAGAAATGGGATGACAAGTATCAAGGACCCAACCCATCAAAAAAGTAGTAGCCTACTTCTTTTGACTATGACTTTGTCTACTTGAATTGATATTGTTAGTGTCTATCAGTGATGTCAATCACCAGTGATCAAAATATGCTCTTTCAAAGTTTTGCTAGGGTCTTAGGTCAAGTTTTTTATGGTTTCAGTAGGTCTTCAAATAAAAATTTGGATCATTGATTGTTCAGTCTAGGTCAGTGCTACTCCCTTAAGCAATCATGGTTCACACTAGTTGTCATGGTAATGTCATTGTTGGTCTTGGATCAGCTGAAGTGTCAGCATATAAGTCTTGGTCTAGGGTTTTCACTGGTCTGTCATTACTATGTTCAAATTCAAAACAAAGAGCCATCACTGTTATGTGTTTTAAGTCTTCACACCAAGGGAGATAGCATATTAGGTAATAAAAGGTAACTTTCAGTTTATGAAGATATTTTTTCAAAAGAAAAAGGTATTTTCATCCTTTGACATATACAAGAAGAAGTGATTGTGTATGTTTTAAAAGAGATTTCAAACATTTCTATCACTCATTTCACATGTATAAAGACTCCAAATGATCATTCATAACTCACAAGACTCACTCATCATCGAAACTCACTCTCAAAGTGCATTTTCCACCATTTCGCTGTGTTTTTCACCAATTTGTTGCGTTTTCAAGCCTGCTCGCTGCGTTTTGGCATTTCGCCATCTTTTCTACCCTCCACACTACGTTTTCATCTCAACGCTGTGTTTTCTAAGATGTGGGTAAAAGGAGCAGCTTCTAGCATTTTTTACAACAAATGAAGGTTTCACTAGCTCAGGACAAGTAAGTCTAAAACAATCAACACCTCCAGTAAATGAATTTTTCAATTTTTGGGTGTGGAAACCTCTCTTAGGCTTTCCATGCTACACTTTTAGTTTTCAACCCCATGGTTCGGTTTGCACACAACTAAATGGGTTTCCCTATACATTCTACCCTTCCTCACACTCATATACATCTCCTCTATCATTCCTAGCCTTCCCATTCATCCCCATAGCTTCTAGGGAAAAACCAAAACCCTATGCTACATTTTTAGCATGAAGGTAGCATGGACTGTGTAGAATTTGTTTGCTGCCCTTCCTGTCACTCCCTATCCTATTTCTCACTTCCCTAAGGTCCCTAATACCCCTGCCCAGCTCCCAAAATTTTCCCATTGTTTAAATCCCTCCCCAAATCCTCTTTCCCCTCACTTCAAATCACAAAACCTAAATCCCACTTTCTCTAATCAAAACTCTATTTTTTTTCGCTTCCTCATAGCCTAGTTTGTTGTGCAACATTTGAACATGCAAGCTGAGAAGAAAACATACAACAAGGGAGGACAGGTGTCAAGGTTTGAACCCCTTAACACTCAGGAGTTGGTATCCTCACCATTTGCTAAGCAGTGTTTCCATAATGTTGGTTGCCTAAGGTTTTGTGAGCAAGTTCAACAGGTCAAGTATCATGCCAAGTTAGCCAGCTTATTTGCCACTAACCTTAGGAGAGATAAGGTCATTGTTGCAGGGGTCAGCTTCACAATTTCAACTGAAGCCATAGCAGGAGCCACAAGGATGCCATACAGTGGATAAAAGTGGTTTAAGAACCTAGACTTGGATGTGCAAAACTACAAACCCTTCATCAAAGGTCACTACAAAGACACCATTAACAAAGTTTTTCCTTTTGGACAGCTCTTTGAGAATTTTGCTCCATTGATGAGGTTCATTATGAAGTATTTTACATGTGAGGGTATATTTTCGATATTGTACAAGTATCATGTCATATTGCTCATGCATTTTACAGGGGTAAAACCACTTAACCTATCCTACTATCTCTACAAGAGCTTGGCTAAAATGGCAGAGAAGGTGTAGCATAGACAAAGTGATCATCAAACCAACCTTTTTCACCATTCCCTCATCAAAATCATTGTATTACATCAGCTGCACAAATGAACATCACTTGGGAAACATTCATTCAGTCAAATGTCTTTTTTGTCTTCTGCTAGTCAATCTACTAGCCAAAGTACACCATCAGCACCATCCAAGCATATGGAGGTTGGCTCATCTACCAGAATTTCAGTCAAGAGGAAACCTAGGGATGAGTTGAGTCAAACATATCAGAGAGGAAGGAGGCTTTTGTTTTCTCCAAACATTGTAGAAGGGGCCAAGCCTACATCAACAAAACAGGGATCACCATCACATCATGAGGCACCTTTTCAAGATGAGGAGCTATTCCATCCTGACACTAATATAGTAGACTTGAAGGTTAATTAAGAGCATAAGATAGTAGATCAGGTCATCATGGAGAAATATGTTGAGATCAAAGAGATTAAGGACAAATTGTCTAAGGCCAATTTCATGATTTCATTCCTAGAGCTGGAGAATAAGCAATTGAAGGTAAATCAACTACTCTTGAATAAGCACAAGGTCGATGTTAGCAAAGAAGATGTAAAGGGGAAGCAGTAGTTAACATAGATTATTCAGATGAGAATCATGAGCAAGTGAAAAGGAAGAGGGCAAGGACTAGAGGCCTCCAAAGGGCACCTCAGCAACAAAGAGAACAATCTCCACCAAAAGAGAAAATGTCTTCAAATGACCTAATTACAGCTGAAATCAATCAAAATAGGGATTTTTGGCTTGAAAAAGTAAATTTCCATTTGGAAAATCTCCTTAAGAGGTTCAACAGAGACAACAAATTTCAACGACACATGGTTTCTCATTACTATACAAGGAATCAAGTCTCCAAAGTTAATATCAAGCAGTTGAAGGGAAAACTCAAGGAAACCCTAATCAAGAAAAAAGAGAAGGTTAAGTTGGATTTGCTTGTTGATGCTTCCCTCATAGCATACCATCTCAGGTCTTCATGGAGCAACTCTTGACTAATTTTGAATATATTTGAAGAAATTTTGGGAAATTGTGAATTTTTGGCAATTTTTGAAACAGTCACTAGGTCAAAAATGTAGCGTGCCCCATGCTATGCTTTTGATGGGAAGCTCCAAATGACAATTTGCTTGCATATTTGGATTTGTTATCACTGGTACATCACTTCTATCCCCTGGGAGCAAACTTTCAACAAGTTCTAGTAGGTGAAAAGCCAAAAACCACCTCTTTGCCCTCTTTTTGAAGAGCCTGCTGCATTTTTGGAGTACCTCTGGGAGAATGAATTTTTGGAGGGCTAGAAGCATCATTTTTCAGTTCTTTAGGATTCTATAATGGCTATCTCCATCATTTTTCATATTAGGATTTGGACCTCGGGAAGGCCTCCAAAAGTCACTTCTACCAATTTCATTGTGTTTTCTCCTCGCACGCTGCGCTTTTGCCTGAATTCGCTACGTTTTTGCTTGAAACTCCTCTTTCTCAGTTGTATCAGCTAGTTTCAAGTTTTCATGATGTAATTACTTGTATTTAATGTAATTATGATGTAATGAGAGGTAAATAAGCTTTTTAGGGTTGTTTTCATGTAAATTCAGGCCTCATTTATGAGGAGCAGTTAGGTCAAAGTTCAAAAGGAGGATATGTTTTAACCTCCCTAGACATTAGGGTTTTGTTGAGCACTTCATGTAATCAGTTCCTAAACTGAAGGATTCAACCCTGAGAGAGGGAAGATGGTTTTTTAGTCTATATGTATCTATTTTCCAGTCATAGAAGAGGTTGGACATCGGTGAGTAGAACTCTTGGAGCTTGTACTTCATCACGTTTTGCAGGAAATCAAAGGACAGTTGTAACTATTATTCAAGAATTCTTGTGTTGTGAGTTTGTGATAATGTTTTCTCTCTATTATAGTCTTATATGAATGATAATTCCATTCTCTTTCCATGTCTATGCTTTTCAGTGATTTTCCTAAGAGGTTTTAAACATAATTCTTAATAAGATCTATCATTTGTCGACGCGTTTTGAACCAACTAGTGTGGTTCATTGTCAGGACAAGTTGAAGAGCCAGATCCAGCTTTGCATGTTAAATAGCTTGAGCAGAGCCTCCAACAGCTAAATTGGACTGGGGACCTTATATAAATAATCTAAATTAATAAGGGACTTTGCCTCTAAATTAAATATATTAAATAATTTAATTTAATTGGTTGTTAATTTAATAAATATATAAATAATTTAATTTCATTGGTTAATAATTTAATAGTTAGTTAAAGGGGATTAACTAATAAATACAAAGAAAATAAATTATTAAAATAAAAATAAAAATAAAAAATATCATTAACTATTTATAGAGTTATCATATAAATATTGGAATAAAATGTATGATTAACCATTTTAGAGCATAAATAATAAATAATATATAAAATAATAATAATAATAAAATAAAAGTAAATAAATAAATAAAATAATACTGAAAATAAAATAAATCAATCAACAAATAAATAAAATAAATACCTAAATAATAAAAAATAAAAAATAAAATTTAAAAAATATTAATTAATAAAAAGATGAGACAAGAAACGAGGGGAGGGGAGGAGGAGGGATGGAATGGAAGAAAGCGGCTAGGAAGAGAGAGCTGGGACCCAACATCTACTGATCTTCCAGTCATTCTCTCTATTGAGATTGCACAGCCTCTTTTCAATCTCCAGAGCTTCCCTGAATTTCCAATGATGGAACTGTGAAACTCTAGCAATGACACTAGCCTCCTCAATACAAACATGATGACTGGTTTTTTCCGCATGCTCAGCTAAAGTTGAAGACTTTGATCTCCTATTCTTAAGGTCAGCTGCGTGTTCACTGATCCTTTGACTAATGGAGCAACCCGTCTCACCAATATAGGGGGTCCCACAGGAACAAGGGATAATATATACCCCTTTCATATCTTTAGGGTCGATAGGGTCCTTTGCTGATCTAAGGGACATCCGAATGGTGTTAAGGGGCTTAAAGGTTACAGGGACACTATGAATCTTGAGAATCCTTGCAATCTTATCAGTAGTCCTCTGAACAAACGGAATATGGACACCTGGAATCCGCTCCTTCAGCTCCCTTTTAGCAAGAGAATTCCTGGTAGCTTTTAGGAAAGCCTTCTATCCCATGTATCTACTATAACCATTCTCGACAAAGACATCAAGGAGATGGGATTTTTCTTTCTCAAAACTCTTATTATCCGAGATCCTTAGGGCCCTAGTAGCAAGGGTATTGAGAACTCCCATCTTCTGAGCAAGGAAATGGCGGGAACTGGTATGAAGATACTACTTCGTATGCATTTTCTTTCAAAAAACTTGGTGGGAGAGGGAGCCATCACTATTCTTAGAAATAAGAATATCAAGGAAAGGGAGGCACCCATCAACTTCCTACACTTTAGTGAACTTTATGGCCAAGGATTGATTGTTGAGATGATCGAAGAAGAGATCAAATTCCTCTTGGCTGTGAGACCAGATAACATTGGTGTCATCCACATACCTTTTCCATAGCTTGGGCAAGAGACGGTATGAGTTAAGAGCCTTGGACTCAAAATCTTCCATAAAAAGATTAACAACAACAGGGGATAGGGGTGAGCCCATGGCAACCCTACAGGTTTTCTCAAAGAACTCTCCCTCAAAACTGAAAAAGGTGGAAGTGAAGCAGATCTCAACTAACCGAGCAGTGTCAGGATCTGTTAGGCGGTTGATAACCTCCAAGGCCTCATTAATGGGGATGCAAGTGTACAGGGAAACAACATCAAAACTGACAAGAATGTCCCGAGGGTCAAGCTTAATGTCCTTGAGTTCATTAATAAAGGAGGCAGAGTCTTTTATGAAGGACTCCATACGACCAACTAAGGGTTTAAGCCTTAATGCAAGGAACTTAGCAAGAAGGTAGGTAGGACCTCCAATGGTATTAACAATGGGCCTTAATGGAGCTCCTTCCTTGTGAATTTTGGGGAGACCATAGATCCTAGGGGTTATAGGGTTGCTCTCAATGAGTTTATGGTGCAGGGAACTCACAGAGCTAATGGACTTAATGGCAAGAGCCACATTCCTAGCAACCTTTTTTAAGGGGTTTTTGGGAAGCTTTTTATAGCTACCACTATTATGAAGATGATCTAACATCTTATTGCGGTAATCAACCCTGTTAAGAATGACGGCAGCTCCACCCTTGTCTGCCTTTAGAAAAATGATATCTTTGTTCTAGTTTAAGGATCTGAGGGCAACTGATTCTTCCTTGCTAAGGTTGCTTTTAGGGGGCTTAGCCTTTCTCAAGACAACCGCACAATCCTGCCTGATTGTGTCCTTGATTTTATCAGGTAAACGTTTGATCCCAAACTCTATGTCACAAATGATATCATCAACAGGAATTTTCTTAGGAGCTAAGGCAAAATTTAACCCCTTACCCAAAACTTTAACCGAAGGAGGAAAAGAGAAACTAGAAAGATTAATAACCTTATTATTAAATTGAGGAGGGGGAAGATTACTAGTACTATGGTTCAAATTATTATTATTACTATTCAATATTTTATTACCTACCAAGATAGAATCATTTGTATTATTAAATAATGTATCATTTTTATTAACATTAATATTATTTTATTATTATTACTACATTATTATTATTATAATATATTAAGAATATTATTATTTTTATTATTATTATTAAATAAATTATTGTTGTTATTATTATTATTATTATTATTATAATAAATGTTAAAAAAATCAATATTATTAAAATTATTATTCTTAGTCTTATTAATATTATCATAATTTTGATTATTTATATAAGGTCCCCAGTCCATATTATTGATTTAGATTATTTTTATAAGGTCCCCAGTCCAATTTAGCCGTTGGCCTAGTTAGCCGTTGGAGGCTCTGCTCAAGCTATTTAGCATGCTAAGCTGGATATGGCTCTTCAACTTGTCTTGACGATGAACCACCCTAGTTGGTTCGAAACGCGTCGACAAATGATAGATCTTGTGATTTACGCCGAAAAATCTCTCGTAAACCTGATATGGATCACAGAAGCCTCAATTCAATAATTCTTAATTTTAAGCTATGTTTTGTTAGGAACTTCATGTTTATGTCACTTGTCTTCTGATAAATGAATTCATGCTTTCCATGCTCATTTTGATCTTTTCTTTTCTTCCCTACACTACATCAACAAAACACCAAGTATCACAAAAGCATAGCTACCCTGCTCCTTTATATCTCTTGCAACTGAAACCTTTGATCCTTTGACCTAGTTCCCTGATTTTCACTCTTGATCCAGCAAAACCCTAAAATATTCAAAACCCTAGAGCTGAATATATCTAGCCTAATATATTTTTTCCCACTCCATTCATCATTGGCTGTGAGCTCATAGAGAGATCCCTCTCTGGTTTGGGAGGGCTAGCTGCTAAACCCAAAGTTGGTCTGAGGTTACCTCCTTCGATCTCCTTTCTCAGCCTTGGGATATTGTGGAGGATAATAGATAACACCACCATAAAGTCCAACAATTTCAATCATCGTAACGTTCCACCGAGGTAAACAAGAAGTGGGTGAACTAATATTCATCTTAGAAGGATGATTAGAAGAAGTAATAGTTTTAGTCGGTGTAGGATTTCTACCATTCGACTCAAGGATAGAGTTTGAATCAGTCTATCAAACTACCAAAAGGTAGGGCAATTGATTCATTATTTGCAACAACATCAAAGGAATAATTGTGTAATGGTCTAGAAGAGGAGTTTAATAACTTAAGACTTGAATACTTCTCATCAAATATTACATTTCTTATTATCTCGATCTATTCTTTGGCAGACTCATATAGATAATGGGATTTAGATTCTTCTAGTTGCTCCATGATAATGCAAGAATTAATATTTGCATCTAATTTCTCCCTGATATCATTGAATATATGTTCCCAACAAATGCATCTAAAATTTGTGAGTGGCGAACTAAGGGATTATTTCCACACCATCTCTCAAATAAAGTCATAAAACCAATAGTTATATCCAAAACAAGACATGAGATAGTTGGAACAATAACAACCTCATACTAAAAATTAGCAAGTCTTTGGCCTGCAACATGCACTGATCCATTTCGACCAAAGTCTGATTTTTTCATTCAACTATCCTATTCTACAGAGGAGTATTAGGAACATGCTACTACCAAGAGATACCTTATTGAACAATATATTCTTCAAATTGTTTATCCACATACTCTCCACCACTATGATATCTTAAATACTTAATAAGTTGACCACATTATTGTTCAACAAATGCCTTAAATTTCTTGAACTTTTCAAAGACATGATTTTAGGTCTTCAAGAAATAGACCCAAATAAATCTAGAGAAATCATTGATAAAGGTTAAAATACACTTTGCAGCTACTAATGAAGGCTTATTGATGTAAAAAATATCTCTATGAACAAGTTTCAATGGTGTTTTTGCACGCCATGTTGCTTTATAGGAAAAAGGGGCCTAGTGATGCCTTCATATCACACATCCTCTATAGAATCCATCAAGTGCAAGAACTTTGGGCAAAATAGCATCCATGTTCTATGTTGCCATTAACTTCAAACTTCAAAATCTAGATATACAATTTGTTCATGCCAAATTCTCCTCCATTCATCAATCTACATAATGAGAGTAGCTGGCTTAGTACCTAGTCTAGATAGATCGTGAAACTTGTACAATACATCCTTTTAGTCAAGAAATTTGTGGTTGATAGCCAACCCATCAATATTCAAATACTCAATAAAAAATTATTATGGTTATAGATCAACAATCTTACCAATGTATGTCACTTGGGAAACCAACAACAAATTTTCTCTCACACTAGGCATATAATAAACATTAAAAATCTTACCATGATGACAAGGTACATTGCAATGACCATCGATGTCAAGATCAAGATCATCCATGACATAAATATTTCACTAAATAGATTTATCTAGGGAGGAGAGCATAGAACCAACCTTATCCATATGATGAGTGCACCTAGAATCGACTGCCCACTCATTCTGTGAGGTGTGAGCAAGAAACGCTTGAGAGCTTCCAACTTTGAAGGTAAAATTGTTGGTTTACTAACTGGTCAAGTGTACATCCAACACATCTCCTTCAAGATACTTGACTTTCTCTTGCAATTATGAATTTTTCTTCTAGTGGCTTTTCTCAGTGTGCTCGATCTTTCCACAGTAGTGGTATGTATTATTCTTTTGATTCTTTCTAGTGGATGTCAACTCACCAATCTTCCCTTTAGTTTTCTGGTTGAGATGTTCTCATTTGTTTCCATGAGTATCAAAATGACTTCTTTCCTTGTAAATTTTCTCACCTTTTCCTTGAAGCAAGTGAGCCTAATGTTTTCCACAAATCTTCCCTTCATCAAGGAACCTTTGTTGATATTTTATCAACAAATCGTAAAGGGTATCAAAGATATAGTCTTTTCCATCTTCCTTACATGATCTCCAAATGGTATAGAAAGTGGAATAGAATGCATCATATGGTTTTATCAAATTCATCGAGACCAATTTTAGTGGGTGGCCATCTTTCTTCAAGAAATCCTTCCCACATTCACCCAATTTCAACTGCAATTCTTTAACACAAGTCAAATAATCATCAATACTTTCAAAATAATAAGGATCAAGAGAGATCAAATCTTTCTCTATCTACATAAATTGGTTCTCATCAACTTGATCAAACAATAACTTCAACTTCTTCCAGACTTGTTGATGTATGTCATGTAATTGATGTAAATTATATTATTATTAAAAATATATAGCCAATTGTATGATAGAGGGACAAAAAGAGTATCTAGGGTTATGACTTCACAAAAGGGGAATGAAAAGGGGCTAAAGGGACGGTAGAGGCTCCAAAGCCAAAAAATATCATGTATTATATTTCAAAGTATCTTAACATTAAAGAATACCATCCTTGGAAATTGTCCAAGTAGTTGGGAAAGGCTCCTCCTTGCGACAAGTGTCCAGTTAGAGGCATGCATACAAAGGTGATGCCTTTTGTGTTGGTGATACATTCTCCTATTCATTCTTCCATTCTAAGCTACAAAAATTCATCTGGATATCCAAACTGAGCAAAGGAAACATGGCAAAGAGCTAAATTGCATGTGAAGCTAGTGTAAGACCACCATTTAAGCATCCTTGGTATCCTAGCACTGAGATTTTTGTAACTAACCTACATTAAAGCCCTATAAGAGGGAGTTAACTTGAGGGACTATGAAATAAGGAGCTTTGGAACAATGCCATAGGCCTATTAAAGGTCTAGTGGAACTATTACAACTTTGAGTAAGAAACTTGGGAACTAGAAGATGCTATGGGAGAGGCACACCCTTTGTTGTTTTGTAAATTTGATGTATATACATTGTATATAATAACCCCCTATGAAGTGTTGTCACTAGGGAAAATACAAAAATAATAGGGAGGGGAATGTAATACCCATGATTTTGTAATGTATTCAAGTACATGTAAGTTATGTAAGTAGGTGATCCAAATGATATGGCCAAGGGCCAATATATGTAATGTAACTAATGCAAATCAGCTTATTAAGGAAAATATACAACTAGATGTTTGATAGAAGGATGAAAAGAGTATGAGGGGCTATGACTTCATGAGATGTGAATGAAAGGGGACTAAAGGGGAGGTAGAGGGCCAAAGCCAAATTCATAAAATAAAAAAAAAAAATATTTTTTTATATCCCAAAGTACCTTAACCTTAGAGAATATAATATTTGGAAATTGTGTAACTAGTTGGGGAAGACTTTTCTCCTTATGACAAATGTCAAATTAAGGGCATGCATATAAAAGTGATGCCTTTGTGTGTTGGGAAATGCCAAAATTTATATGGTTATCCAAAGTGAGTAAAGGAAACATGACAAAGTTGAATCTCATGTGTAGTGTAAGATTACCATAGAAGCTATCCAATGAGTAAAGGAAACATGACAATCATGAATTTGGTGTGTAGTCTAAGACTACTATATAAGCATCCTTGGTATCTAAGCATTGAGATTTTCCTACTCACCTTGTACTAGAGCTCAAACCTGGAAGAGGGAGTTAACATGAGGGATTAATGTGGTAATATCCAAAGTGAGTAAAGGAAACATGACAACGCTAAATTAGGTGTGTAGTCTAACACTACTATAGAAGCATCCTTGGTATCTAAGCATTGAAATTTTCCTACTCAACTTGTACTAGAGCTCAAACCTGGAAAAGGGAGTTAACATGAGGGACTAATGTGGTAAAGAAGAAGATTCCCTTTTTGGATTATGTAAAATAAAGAAAAAAGAAAATTATACCACCCAACTCCAAAAGCCATTAATAATTATATATATATAAATATATATATATTATATATATATAATTATATATATATTATATATATATAATATATTAGGTTACGTCTCTGTTAGTATCTATAACATAATAATAATAATTATGACATTATAGCTATAATTAATAAATTAAATTGAAAAACTGACAAAGAAACAAACAAAATTCATGGTATTAAAGTTTATATATAGCAAAGTTTTTATATAGTAATGTGATCTAGGTTGGTAGCCTAGGAATGGTTGGGTACATTACCAATCAGTAATGCACGTGGGACTCATAAATTTATCTCAGGATGTAAGGATTTTCTCACCTACATTAATATAAAAATTGTAGTGATTTTTTTCATTTAATTTTTTTTTAGCTAAATTCAAATAAGCCAATTTTTAATTTAAGCTATATACATCTAACCTGGAAAACGGTCTAATTATTTTGTTAAAAAGTGATGTTGGAATTAATAAAAAAAGAACCCACTGGTCAGCTCTACGAAAGAGAGTCTAGCTCTGCAGAACGCTCTACATTGTCCATGTACATCACACATTATATAGTAATCATAGATTTAGGGAAGTTAGAACCGTAACCTAAGAAATAGAAACTAATTCCTATCCTGAGGTCTCATGAACCAACTCACTATTCTAAGATATTATCCATTATCTCTAACACTCCCCCTTAATGGAGAAGGGGTTCACAAATATGCATAACATCTCCCTAAACATTTCAAACCTAATTTTGCCAAGAGGCTTAGGGAAAATGCCTGCAACATTATCACATGTATTACAATATACCAAATGGATTTATTTTGATTGCACTTTCTCCCTGACAAAGTGGAATTGTGTATCAATGTGTTTAGTGTTTTTGTGAAACACCGGATTATTAGCAAGTTTGATTGAACTCTAACTGTCACATCTGATTGTTGTTGCAACTTTCTGTTCTTCCCCGACATCCTGGAGAAGTCTTTGAAACCAAACTGCCTCACATGTCGCTGCACACATGGCTTGATACTCTACTTCTGCTGAAGACAAGGAAACTGTGTTTTGTTTCTTGTTGCTCCATCTAATCACCCCGAATCCAATGCTGAATGCATAGCTTGTTATGGATCTGCAGTCGTCTACATTTCCAGCCCAGTCTGAATCTGTAAATCCTGTCAATCTAACATCAGAGGAATCAGTATAAATAATACCATAGTCTACAGTACCTTGTAGATACCTCAAAACACATTTCGCTGCATTCCAATGACTCTCAAGTGGCTTGGACATGTACTGACTTAGCACATTAACTGCATAAGCCAAATCTAGTCTCGTAGTGGTCAGGTAGATTAGTCTCCCAACCAGCTGTCTATAAAGTGTCGCATCTACCTCTTTAGAGCCATACTCACTCTGAAGTTTGATGTTCTGTTGTAGTGGTACTGCTGTAGCCTTACACTGATCCATCATGAATCTTTCCAGTAGACCTTTGACATACTTACCCTGGGACAGAAAAGTTTGTCCTGAATCTCTCCAGATCTCAAGACCTAAACAGTATCTTAATTCACTAAGGTCTTTCATTTCGAACACCTGTGAAATTTTTTGCTTGATTTCTTTGATTAGGGCAATAGCATCACCTGTAATAATTAAATCATCTACATATAAAGAAATCAACACTATGTGCCCTATTCATCTTTCATGGTATACAGATTAGGGTCGTTTTTGCTTCTGTTATAGCCAAGTTGCAGAAAAAATGAATCAATCTTTTTATGCCAGGACTTGGGTGCTTGCTTTAGTCCTTCAAGAGCTTTCTTTAATCTACAGACTAAATGTTCTTTCCCTTTCTGGAAAAACCCCTCAGGTTGCTCTAAATAAACCTCCTCTTTCAATTCTCCATTTAAAAATGCAGACTTTACACCTAGTTGGTGAATCATCCAATGTTTCTTAGTAGCCAAAGCAATCAACATTCTGATGGTATCTAGTTTAGCTATAGGGGCAAAGGTTTCTTCATAGTCAATGCCTTCTTTTTGTGAATACCCCTTTGCTACCAATCTAACTTTTAATTTATCTATGGTTCCACTTGCATTAATCTTGGGTTTATACAGCCATTTACAACCTATGGTTTGTTTCCCTTTAGGAAGTTCAACCAATTCCCAAGTGTTGTTCCTTATTATAGATTCATATTCCTGTTCCATAGTTGTTTTCCATTCACTACATTCATTTGCTTCCTTATAACTAGAAGGCTCCACAACATTCATCATACTAGTTATAAAAGCATTTTCCCTATATCTTGCAGGCAATTGAGCTTTCCTACCTGATCTCTTGAGTGGTGGGGTAGCTTCAAACCTTGTCTGATCATCATTTTCTTTTCCTTCCTGCTTCTACTGTTGTTTTTGTTGATGCTATATCTGCTGTTGTTGCTACTGTATCTGTTGTTGCTCATCTTCTGCCTTTGTCTGCTAATCCTGATTGTTTCCTGCTTCTTCGCTTTCTTCCACCAAGAACGGAATATCCCATTCCTCATTGCACTTATCAAATTCTTCATGATCCTGCTCATGGAATATGACATCACTACTAACAAAAATCCTGTGAGCAGAGGGATTAAATAATATATAAGCTTTATTTTGTGAACAATACCCTATAAAGGTACATCTGATGGCTTTTGAATCTAGTTTTCCTCTATCTTCCTTTGGAATATGGGAAAATTCGTTTGACCCAAACACTCTTAAATGTTTTATTGTAGGCTTAAATCCATATAATTCTTCATAAGGAGTTTTAAACTCAAGACTCTTTGTAGGACTCCTATTTTTCAAATAAATTGCGGTATTCAATGCTTCCGCCCAAAAACCATTCGAAAGGTCCTTACCTTTCAACATGCTCCTAGCACATTCCATCAATGTTATGTTCTTTCTTTCCGTTACTCCATTCTACTAAGGAGTATGGGGTACTATGAATTGTTGTAATATCCCATGGTCTTTACAATATTTGATAAGCTCATCCTTCCTCTATTCTCCCCCTTGATCGGAGCGGAGAATTTTTATATGCTTCATTGTTTGTTTTTCAATCATGTTTCTGAACTGCTTAAAGTATTCAAATGTGTGACTTTTCTTACTCAAAAAATATACCCAAGAAAACTTTGTGCAGTCATCAATAAACAGTAAAAAATATAGTGCACCTCCTAATGACTTTGTTTGCATGGGTCCATAAAGATCTGTGTGCACTAATTCAAGTATGTCTCTCTGTTTCTTCTCTACTCGAACAGGGAATTTTTCTCTATGCATCTTTCCTAATGTACAAGCATAACAATCATTATGCACTTGTTTTAACATAGGAAGATCTCTTACCATTTCCTTTTTTTGAAGTAACAGCAAATCATTGTAGTTGATATGACCAAATCTCTGATGCCGCGGCTCTTCTATAGTCAAACTCGTTGTTGTCAAAGCTCGAACTGGTGCTGGTTTTACATCCGATTTGTACGGACCTCCTGTTCGAATTCCTGTAGCAATAGTCTTCATGCCATCTAATAGATCTTTAATATAACAATTAGATTTAATAAATTCAACATTAAGATCTTGATCTATAATCATGGATACATAAATCAAGTTCTTTGTTACACCAGGCACATACATGACATTATGAATTTGTCTTATAGTATCATTAGGTAAAATGATAGAAATTTTCCCACACCCTTTGATCTGATGACTTCTATCATCACCTAGGGATATTTGTGCCCCGCCGTTGATTTCTTTAAAATCTTCGAACCATTGCTTGTTCCCCATCATATGTGTTGATGCTCCCGAATCTACATACCAGATGTCTGCATTAACATTCTCATCATAGTTTGCCATAAATAATCTGAAGTTTTGCACATGATTTTCATTCGCGAGATGACCTGCATGTCATTTCTGCTTCTGCTGTTGTTCATGATATTTCTTCTTCCTGCACTCCTTAGCTATATGACAAATTTTTATGCAATAAAAACATTTAATTTCAGAGTTGTTTCTATTCGGATGCATACCTTGAGTCTAATTTGGTCTTTTCTGTGAGTTTCCTCCATTTTGCTGTTGCGGATTTCCTTTTCCTTTGAAGAAGTTCTTCTTCGCCATCAACGCAAGATCTGCACTCTGAGGCTTCAGAGTCGATCTTCTTTCTTCTTCTTGCATTTTTATTCCTGTCAGTTCTTCAAACTTTGGGATTTTCTCTCTCCCATTTATCCTAGTGATAAACATTTGGTAGTCATTGGTCACACCACTCATGGTAATTGTTACAAGATTTGTATCTGCAACTGTATCACCAATGTCTACCAATTTGTTCTTCGGATCTTTGATCCTTGCTATGAAGGCAGCAACTGTTTCATTCTCCTCCATCTTCAGGGATAAAATCTTGCTCTTCAGGAACAGAAAACGATTTGTATTCTTGATCTCATACAAATCCTTCAAAATTCCCTAGATTTCGCTTGCTAATTTACAATCTCTTATATGTGGTATGATGTAGTATTTCACTGACATCTTCAGCAGCGTCCTTGCTTTACCTTCTCGCTTCTCCCAATCTGGGACTGATGTTGATTCGGCAGCTAGCTTCTGCTCATCCCCATTTTCAATCGTCCAAGCACTCTGCGCTTCTAGCACAGTCTGCATCTTGAATTTCCAATTCGCATAATTGGAGCCATCGAGCTTGTTATGCTCATTCAAGTGTGCTTCAATCATTTGATTATTCATCTTGGTGATTAAAAAATTTGACAGGTAAAAAAAAAATATGTTAGATTTACCCCAGATCGATGTCAAAGACAGAGTTTCTGATAAACGGTCTCCAATACTATTTGATCTTGCAACACACACTCAAATCATCATGGCTTCCTTCACAGCCTCTATCGCGGCCTCCACCACAACCTCTTCTCAGTAGACCTCGGCCTCCATGCAGCGTTCTCTCAGCAGCCACCGCCAAGACACAACCCGTACTTTTTTGTTTGCACAGTCAGTGCGATTTAGCACCTCAGATTCGCGAAGGTCGTTGCGACTGTACACTACAGATCTGCGACGGTCGGCAAAATAAAAACATTCATAAGTGTCACAGAGCGATCGGCGTGATTAGCCCTCCAAATCACGTGACGATTTCGCGTCACTCGTGCCTTTCAAATCCTCCACTCAGCGTACAGGTTCCTCTGTCCTGTAGCTCTGATACCATGTTAAAAAATGCTGTTGGAATTAATAAAAAAAGAACCCACTAGTCAACTCTCTATGAAAGAGAGTCTGAACGTCTAGCTCTGCAGAACGCTCTACATTGTCCATGTACATCACACATTATATAGTAATCATAGATTTAGGGAAGTTAGAACCATAACCTAAGAAATAGAAACTAATTCCTATCCTAAGGTCTCGTGAACCAACTCACTATTCTAAGATATTCTCCATTATCTCTAACATATTTAAGAGAATACAATGGGAAAATTCACGCACTAAAGCTCTTCACAGAAAAAGCTGGTAATAACTAAAATGAACTGATCGTCACATAAGCTGCAGAATATTCACGGTTTTTTAATGTGTAACACACATTTTTTTAGAACTGCTCTTGGCTTACCAAATTTTACCTCACTCTGCTCTCTTCAGAAGACACTTACCCTGTTGGCAACCTTCAATCTACTCTTCAGAGAATACATGCATTTATGAATATTTACTTAGATTCCCATTCAAATGAAGGACACGCAAAGAAATTCGTCGGCTCATTAACTTTTCATTCAATTTTCTTGGTCGACCATAAGAGGATATTACACCTATCTAATTAGGTTAGAAAAGCCATTTTTATCTGGATTGTATATTTGGAATATGTTAGCAGGTTAAGTTATTGACTTAGCAGCGATATTCTTCAAATATCAAAATATTTCAGAAATATGTAATGTAGTGAAATGTAAATATAGTTTAAAGTAGAGATATGGTAATGTATATATAAGTTTAAGTTAGAGACTAGGTGCGTTTACAACTGGCTTGGGAGGAGCCCATTAATTTTTGACCATTTTTTAATTGTAGATTTTAAGAATATCAAGAAACCAAACAATATCTTGGAATCAAACAAGCAACAGTAAGAGGTTTAAGTTAGACGCAAGGTGTGTTTACAATCCGCTTGGGAGGAGCTGGAAAAGGGAGTTAACATGAAAGACTAATGTGGTAAAGAAAAAGCTCTCTTTTTAGATTATGTAAAATAAAAAGAAAAGAAAATTATAAACCACTTAAATTGTTAAATAAACCTAACTCCAAAAGCCATTAATAATTATATCCATTAATAATTTTATATATATATAGATTATGTAAAATAAAAAAAAAAGAAAATTATAAACCACTTAAATTGTTGAAATAAACCTAACTCCAAAAGCCATTATATATATATAGGTTTATATTTTATATATTAGGTTACGTCTCTGTTAGTATCTATAACATAATGATAATAATTATGACATTATAGCTATAATTAATAAATGAAATTGAAAAACAGACAAAATTCATGGTATTAAAGTTTATATATAGCAAAGTTTTTATATAGTAATGTGATCTAGGCTGGTAGCCTAGGAATGACTGGGTACACTACCATCAGTAATGCACGTGGGACTCATAAATTCATCTCAGGATGTAAGGATTTTCTCACCTGCATTAATATAAAAACTCTAGTGATTTTTT
The DNA here is from genome assembly GCA_000404065.3 of Pinus taeda. Lineage (NCBI taxonomy): Eukaryota > Viridiplantae > Streptophyta > Pinopsida > Pinales > Pinaceae > Pinus > Pinus taeda. Next base: position 10,552 of record APFE030491130.1, on the reverse strand, counting down.
TTCATCTAATTTTTTTTGCTAAATTCAAATCAGCCAATTTTCAATTTAAGCTATATACATCTAACCTGGAAAACGCTCTAATTATTTAAGAGAATACAATGGGAAAACTCGGGCACTAAGGCTCTGTGGCTCTGCACACAGAGGGAAAGCTGGTAATAACTAAAATGAACTTACCGGCACGTAAACCCTGCAGAATATTCACGGTTTTTTAATGTGCAACACACATTTTTTCAGAACTGCTCTCGGCTTACCAAATTTTACTTATCCTGTCGGCTCACTTCAATCTAGTCTTCAGAGAATACATGCATTTATGAATATTTACTTAGATTCCCATTCAAACGAAGGACACGCAGAGAAATCCGTAGGCTCACTAACTTCTCATTCAATTTTCTTGGTCGACCATCAGAGGATATTACACCTTTCTAATTAGGTTAGAAAAGCCATTTTTATCTAGAGGGTATATTTGGAAAATATTTTGGAATCTGTTAGCAGGTTAAATTATTGACGTAGGAGCAATATTTTTCAAATATCAAAATAATGTATATATAGGTTTAAGTTAGGGACCAGGTGTGTTTACAACCAGCTTGGGAGAGTCTATTAATTTTGTCCCTTTTTTAATTGTAGATTTTAAGAATATTTAGCAATCTCGGAATCAAATAAACAATATCTAGGAATCAAACAAGCAGCCTTGAGAGGTTGAAGTTAGAGACAGTGTGTTTACAATCTGGAAATCAAACAATATCTCAGAATCAAACAAAAAACAATGAGGTCAATTGTCTGACCTCTTTGTTACATATCAAATTTCAAAATATTCTCAAAATATGCAATCAATCAAGTTTAAATTCACAAGGAATGTAAGACTTTCAAAGACAATAGGGAAAGTTATGCAGATATTCTGGCAACTAGCTCTTGGGATAATCTATTTAGCTAGGGGAATGTGAGACCTTCAAAGGCAACAGGGAAAGTTATGCAGATATTCTGGCAACTAGCTCTTGGGATAATCTATTGACAACAGGAAAGTTATGCAGATATTCTGGCAAGTAGCTCTTGGGATAATCTATTTAGCGAAAGATCTAGAAACTGGAAGCGTTTATTGTGAAACTTAATACAAAAAAATCAAATACATCAACCAGATTCAAAAACACAAAAACAATCTGTGGCCTAAGCTATCTTTAGCTATCCTTTTGAATTAATTGATAAAGATATTTATGTTATTCTTTTGAAATTAATTGAAAAAGACATTTATGTCATCCCCAGGTTGGCCTTTCTTTGCACGTCAGGGAGCTCTACCCATACTGGCCTCTGACAGCCTTGAGAACCAAAGTCCGATACTCCAAACTCCCTCCAAATTATTCAGACCATAATTTGCACTTGTGGTCTAGTTGTAGATATGGATCTCAGAGCCTGAGATCACTTGGCCGAAGCTGGAGGAGTGGGGGCCAACAATATTAAATAGCTATGACTGCCATCAGTTTTGATACACGACCATTGTTACGATGATAAAGACTGCACACCAATAGAAGCAATAAAACCATGTACCGATGACAAAGACTGCACACCAATAGAAGCAATAAAAGAGTTGCACTTCATTAAGTGCAGTAGAAGAAGAGTTGCAGAAGAAAATATGAGAAATGGTTACAAAAATTTATTAAAATTGACATGCATGTCAGATTAGCCAGGAACAGATGATACATCAGGGTTGGAATTTTAAGATTAAATGGTTTGTCCGTTGAATTTGACAACCTGACAAACTTTAATGTTCATTTCCACTAATTTAACCAAGTTAATGGTTTTGAAAAAGATTGTATATGTGGTTATTAATTAAGTTAATGTTTATTAATTTTAGGGAAGAAATTAAAGAAAGTTAATACCCAAGATTGTCTATGGTCAATTTGTATCTAAATTTTATTTTTATTAATTTATGGAAGAATTAAGGTTGGGAGTTATTTTTAATGATAAAAACTATTTCACATATAGATAGATAGATTGTTCTTTATAATTGGAATTAGTTTTAATTAAAAAAATGATATATTATATATATATAATATATTATTATGAAAGAGAATATGACAAATTGTTTTTTAAGAAAAAGATGATGGAAATGTACATTAGAAGAGGGTGTCAAAGTGTCATAACATAAACACATGAGATCATCATGTTAGGTCTTGTGAATGCATAGCTGGCAACAACTATTTGCTTTAAAGACGATGACAAGATTTAGCACCATGCAGTAAGTCATTAATTGTTTTACTATCTTTTTAAAGTGTAAAATGTATATTTTTATATTTTTAATAAATATGGTTATATGTAAAAACTATTTCACATATATATAGGATAGATTGTTCTTCCATTAAACATTGGAATTAACCCAAATGATATTTTACATATATACTATATGATTATGGAAGAAAATATGACAAATTGTTTTTAGAGATGATGGGAATCTACATTGGAAGAGGGTGTCAAAGTGTAATAACAGAAACACATGAGATGATCATGTTAGATCTTCTCAATGCATGGTTGGCGGCAACAACTATTTACTCATAGGAAGACAAGATTTAACACCATGCAGTAAGTCAATAATTGGTCAATTATCTTTTTAAAGTGTAAAATGTATATTTTTATATTTTTAATCAATATGGTTATGAATTGCATTATTGTCCAAATGTAAATTTTATGAATAGGAAATTTATTGAAATTTTCATTGATATTATATTTTTTTAGTTGAATGGTAAAATTATTTTTTTAATCATTCATAATTTAAAATTACATGTCTTACAACATAGAACAATGTCTATTTTGGGATAACTGCAAAACTTTTAGGAAGGGAATATGATATACCTCCCCATGTTTATGTTGAAAGAAAACAAACATTGTTGAACAAGGTTTATCTTCAATACATGAATTCGTCTTAATGCATAAGTAGTGACAACATATGGTTTGGATTGGAACATTATATTATTTATTATCTATCTTGATGTTTTTAGAGTGGAAAATTTGGAAGAATCAATTTGCAGGGTCATTTTAACAGTAGGTCCCAATTTGGTGAATTGGGATCTGAAATCTTCCAAAGTCATCTTAAGGCATCAAACAAAATTTTTTATGTTCAAAACATTCATTCTTTACAATGGACCCAAGGAATTTGATTTACACTCAAATAGCTTTCCAATAATGCAAGAATCATGTCAAACAGAATTTATATGCAAAAGTTATGCATCCTAGAAGTTAACCTACTATGTTGACCACCATGGTATGAGAGGATACCATGCTAACCCCCATTACTCATGCAAATAAGGCTAGCCACATGTGGAATTTCAAGAAGAATCTAGAAGGTCTAAAAGTGTAACTCTACTGGGTTGAGGGAGTTAACCCTTACCCCCAATTGGTTATCGGTTGATTATTCACAGGATCTTCTAAACTAATAATTACTTCTTATGATTTCTTTAGTTACTCTTTTTCTTAAATTCATGTTTATCATAAAGAAATTATATAGAAGATCTCAACAATGCAAACTAAAAGTCAATAGGATCATAAAGAGAGATTAAAACAAGAACGCAATCATTTGTCGTGTGAAAATCCACATGGGGGAAGAAAGCCAACAACCTTTTCCTTAGAGAAATTATTTAGTTCAACAAGAGACACACCTAGATCCTCTAGTCAATCACATGGTCAGACTGACTAGCAATGTAGATTTTGTCAAACCTAGTCCAATTGCCTCCTAGTCAAGTCAAATAGTTGCCCAAGAACCTCGACCTAATCTAATCTACTAGGGCAGAAATTCAGCTTGCTTCCTCATCCAAGAATATCGGTCTTGTTGCTTTGACATACCTCGGAAATTTGGTCCTTCTATTCCACACGTGTCAGGGCAGCAACAAAGATAATACCACACATGTGAAGTCAAATGAGAGAGAGATGTTCATAATTCTTCGTCTTCCTAGCCTCCTTCTTCTTCGCTTGAATGAACAGAGGTATCTTCTTGTGTTTGATTCGAATTGTGTCAAGTAGAGGAGGTTGAGTGCCTTATATATATCAAATGAGAGAGAGATGTTCATACTTCTTGTCTTCCTAGCCTCCTTCTTCTTCACTTGAATGAATAGAGATATCTTCTTGTGTTTGATTCGAATTGTGTCAAGTAGAGGAGGACGAGTTCCTTATATCTATATAATATATATATATATATATATATATATATATATATAATATATATAATATATATTATATATATATTTGGCTGGTTGACTGGGTGCCTCTTTGACTGGGCCGACTTGGCTTGTTTGGAGCCAAAAATTCATATTATCTTTTGAAAAAGACATGAAGAGCATGCTTTAATTTTTTTCTTTTAAGAATAACATGAAGAACATACTTTATTTATCATTACAAATACATCAAGGGCTAAAATATTAATTATGAAGACCGATCATCGCTACAAAAATTCAACAGTCCCTCTTAGCTATGGAGGTATTCATAATGACTATCTAGATGTTCTCATGTTGACAAAGTTCTCTAAGAAAAGGTTATAGAAATTCATCATTAACATTAAAGCATCATTCAATTACCATAATCTTGGTCAGTAACTCTGACTTATGGTAAATCAACAACATCAATTAGTTACCATAATATCCAGTTAGTACCTCTATTTTATGGTGTATCCTCACCATAATCCTGGTTGATACTCCTCACATATAGTACATCATTAGCATCAACTAATCACCATAGTTTTTTTCCATCTGACACATGGTATACAAACTACTCTTGGTTCACCAATATTTTGGTCAATATCTTTGACACATGGTGAATCTCCAAAGGCCACACTCTACCTAAGTAATTTCGAGCCTAATGCTAAATGAGCTCACTCAACCTATTTATATATTTTTGAGCTTGATGTTAAAAGGCACCCACTCAACTAAATAATCCTGGGCCTCCAGGACCATTCTTCCTAACGTTGGTCAGCGTACTTGACATAGGAAGAGTGATTGTCCTCTACTAGACCATTCTCCCTAATTCTAGTCAATATACTTAACACAGGGAAAAAAAAAAATCCTAATGATATCTCATCAATGCTCTACACCATTCTTCCTTATCTTGGTCAACCTGACCCAAGGAGAATGATTGTCCTTGATGTTGAAAGTATCACTCTCATTTGCTGAGAGAGACATGTTAAATCATTTTAAGCCTGACCTTGAATTATACAAACTTCATCATGGAATAGATGCTTTGTCAAAAATTTGCTTGACTAAATAATAGTATTGAAGCCACACTTCTTCCTTTTACACCATGTCTTGGTACTATATCTCACTATGATTCAACCTATCATCATGATTGTTGCATGCAGTTGATCAAGACAATCTTTCAAGCATCCTTTGAAGACATACTACTTCTCAACTTGCCAACGATGTTGTAATATACTCGACCTCGGTAATATTGAGTGTGATAGTTGTCTGCTTCTGCTCATCCAAGAAATCATAACAAAGCCTAAACTAAAGAAAAATTTAGATAAGCTCTTTCTGTTTTCTACACTCTTTGCTCATTCTGAATCTTTTGTATCCCAATTTTTGTACTTCACTATTTGAGACATATCTCAAACCATTACTAATTGTACCATGACCAATTGTACCATGTTGGTACTTCAACACATGTTGATCCACATGCCTTGGCTCAATCATAAGCTTATCAATTATTTTCCGATTACCCTAAATGGGTGTTCACTCTAAACCAACTTCTACTTTGGCAATCCTAGTTGCTCCTTATTTTATTTTTGTTTTCTAGTATATCAACCATCTAGCCTAACAATCTCAATGTCAGTCCATCATCTAAGAGGTCAAACCCTTTGAAGCTAAAACAAGGCTCCTTAACTTCTCTCTTTGTCACATGAGTCCCTCTGCTTTTGTCAGAAACAAACCATATAGGATCAACCTTGATTCATCAATCCAAATCTTAGGTACATTCTTCTCTTTACGATCAAGAGACTCCTCCATGACCGTCAAAGCCTTGCAGTGGTCCCATGTACATTTATTCCTCAAAAATGGCCTATACATTCATCTGATGTAATTCCATAACAAAAGCAACAATAATTCTAATAGAATTGTACCTATCAACTAGAGAAAATGTATTCTCGTGATCCTCTCCCTCTTTCTGGGAGAACCTTCATTGCACACTAGATCTTGTGGATCTATTTGGAAGTCACCATTGACTTCTCTTTGGCACAATCAAGGTATAATTCAAATTTCCTAATCTTTCTACTCCCTCTAAGCTCAGACCTCATCTAGTACACTATCTCTCAACTCAAATCAATGAATCTAGGAGAGTCCTCTTGTCACAAGATTTCTTTCATTCTTCTACTACTTTTTCTTGTTGTCAAAGCCTTGGAAGCCTTCGCTATGTACCTACAATCCTCACTAGGAGGCCATGGAAGAATGATTACAACCCAGCAAAAGAAAAACAAAGACAAGAGCTTAATTAATAGTAAAACAACATCAACAATAATAATCAAGGAAGAGAGATATAAAGTACTCATCTTTTGAGAATTATAGGGAAATGTAAATTCCCTCTTGATCTTGGACTTCTTGCACCCATCTTGTAATTTTATCATCAACATGATGTCATTCCTTCCTTACAAGAGCTATGGTTTCTTCTTTCAGCGAAAACATCGATCTAGGTCTAGCTTTATGGTTTTGTCTTCAAACCCTATGGCTTCATTATCCTTCAAGATTAATTTGGGGCTTACAAACCCTAGTTTTACAATACTCATTTTACACATTTTTCAAGGTCCACCAGACTTTGTCATCTGCACAATTTCCTTTTCATATACAAATGTTCGACATTCATCATGTCATTAAATAATTATCTAAAAGGGAAAATGTCAAGATCAAGGATCTTCCATTGAGATGTCCTCGTGATAGATCCACATCATAGTTGTTTATTTCCTCAGCATTTCTAGCAACGATATTCTCATAAATCAGTTAAACATCAGTTTTGACCTTTTCCAGCTCAAGGGATTATCTTTCATCATAGAAGAGTAACAATCATAAGGACACATTAAGTTTTGCAAATCACTCATATTTATAGAGAGTACTTTTGTCTCTAAACTTGAAGGAGGACTCAAACTTTTCTTCATTATGTGCTTTCTTCAAGTGTGTGTGTGTGTGTTAATGACAATGGTCTTTTTCCTTATTTCGAATTTTGACTATCTAAAGGAGGACACAATAAGTTTTGCATGTCATTCATCTTTCTAGAAACTACTTTTGTGTCCAAACTTGAAGGAGGACTCAATCTTTTCTTCATTATGTGCTTTCTTCAAGTGTGTGTGTGTGTGTTTGTGAAAATGATCTTTTTCCTTATTTTGAATTTTGACTATCTAAAGAATGGATTCTAGGACTGGGCATCCATATTTCATATTTAAAATATAAGTCATACCTTATCATCAGAATATGCAATGCATCTTCCAAGGCCACAAGATCCATGACAACAAATGGTGTTAATACTTTACAAGCTTGTAGCTTCGATGTCCTACTTCTAAACACCTTCTGAAATATAATGCAACATCTTCAAGGAAGAACACAAGTTTGTTCAGTTTTTAGTATTGGCCTTTTCTTACCTAGATTATGTTATGAAACTATCTCACAAAAAGATATAAAAGATAGATTAACGACTTCAAAATCACCCTCTTCGAGGAGGAAACCTGCATTATATTACACAAATGAAGAATTCTTGGATGATACAAATGAAAAGACCTCCTTTATATATATAGGAGTCTAAGGGGCCCCAGTACAATCAGAGCCTACATAACAATAATATTGTAGGGGCACAACAATATCAATAGTGGGCTTCTATGGGGCATAATAATAACAACATCAGGACTATATGGGAACAATAATACAATAAGGCAGATGCACTAATAAAAATAAGGGGTTAAACTAGTAGTATAGGGACCTAACATTCCCCTCTCATTCAAAAAGTGTTGTCCTCAATGCTTGGGTAGTTTTGGATGCTTCTGTATAAAATTCTCATCCTCCAATGTGGAATCTTCAGCAGGTAAGTTCTTCCACTTAATGAGATACTCTAAAATTGATCGATTTCGTAGATGTTGATTTCTTGTTTCTGTGACTGCTTCTAGTTCCAATATAATTTTTCCTTCCTCGTCAAGTTTTGGCAATATTGTTTGAACTGGGATCTTCTCACCTATAAGCTTCTTTAAGCATGAAACATGGAAAATTAGGTGCACTCGGGAAAATGCAAGAAGCTCCAATTTATATGCCATAGTACCAATCTTTTGTGACACCTTGTACGGACCATAATACTTTGGTGATAATTTATTATCCTTCTTAACTTTCTCGAGGGACATTTGTTTGTATGGTTGTAGTCGTAGAAATAACCAGTCACCTACATCAAAACTTCTTTCGTTGCGATGTTGATCTGCCTGTTGTTTCATTCTATTATGCGCCAAAGTGAGGTTATCCTTTAAGAGTTTGAGAACTTTTTGTTGATACTCGATGTGATCTTCCACTGCTTGAACCTTAGAATTTTCTTTTAAAGATGATGTGATGGACGGTGGATGATATCGATAAAGTGCCATAAATGGGGTCATTTTTGTTGTATTATGGAAGGAAGTGTTATACCACCATTCAGCCAGAGGCAACCACTTGACCCATTGTGTCTGTTTATCATAAACAAAGCAACAAATATATCCTTCCAAACATTTGTTCACTATCTCAATTTTTCCATCAGATTGAGGATGATAAGATGAGCTAGGAGCTAACTGAGTACCCAAATATTCCACCTCTTGTACTCCAAAGAAACATTTGGAGCTTTTTGCATATAATTGTTTCTCCTCCAATAGTTTGAGCACCCTGTCAACATGTTGAAGATGATCCTTCCAAGACTTTTTGTAGATTAGTTTATCATCAAAAAATACTAACACAAATTTTCTAAGGAAGGGTTTGAAAATGGAATTCATCAAACCTTGAAATGTAGAAGGTGCATTGGTAAGGTCGAAAGGCATGACCAAAAATTCATAATGACCCTCATGTGTTCTAAATGTTGTTTTTGGAATGTCTTTAGTCTTCATTCTGATTTGATGATATCCTAAACGAAGATCCAACTTGGTGAAGTAAATTTCTCCATGTAATTCATCCAATAATTCATCAATGACAGGAATGGGAAATTTAACTTTAAAAGTAAGCTTGTTGAGATCCCTGTAATCTAGACAGATGCGCCATGATCCATCCTTCTTGTGTACCAATACCACTGGAGTAGAGAAAGAACTTTGACTAGGTTAAATTATACCAACCTCTAACATTTTTGCAACCATACATTCAATTTCACTCTTTTGGGCATATGGTTATCTGTAAGGCCTAATGTTTGGGGGAACACTGTTGGGTCCCTATAATACTAGTGATTACCCCATTACTATTGTAGTTGTACCCCTTATTAATATTGTTGTGCCCCTATTGCCCCCATATTGTTATTACTGTGCCCCATAGAATCCCTCTATTGTTATTTTGTGGCTTTATATTATTATTGTTAGGTCGGATGGGTTATATTGTGACTCCTTAGACTCCTATATATAGAAAGGAGGTTTTGTCATTTGAATCATCAAAGAATTGTTCATTTATGTAATGTAAAGGAGGTTCCCCCTCGAAGAGGCTGAATTCTAAGGCGTTGATCTCTCTTTTCTATCTTTTTCTTGAGCCGGTTTCATAACATTTGGTATCAGAGCTTTGGATTCTAGGGTTTCGCTGCTCAAAACAGGTCATCGTGGCATTTTCGCTATAACTTTTTTTCTGCGATGTTTCAGAAGCTAAAAAAAAACCATTTGAGAAGAAATCACGCTGAATCTCGGGTCCAAATTTTAGAGTTGTTGGTGCTATATTTGCGGAGATATGATCTAAGGAAGTTGGTCTTCTTGTAGACTCCTGAGTTTCATCCCAAACAGGTCATCATGGCATTTTTGCTATAACTTTTTTTCTGCGATGTTTCAGAAGCTAAAAAAAAAAACCATTTGTGAAGACATCACGCTGAATCTTGAGTCTAAATTTCAAAGCTTTGTGTGCTATAGTTGCGTAGATATGATCTGAGGATGGTCTTTTTGCAGACTCCTGAATTACATTCCAAACAGGTGACCTGGGGAAAATCATCATAACTTTTTATCTGAGCATTGGATTGAAATTGCATAAGAAGGTGCAGAAAGAGGACGGACTGCAGTTTCTTGCATATATTTTTTCAGAGCCAAAGGATGAAACAGTGACTTGTGGCATGTCGTACAAGTTCGCTCTACTGAACTAGTCTATAATCAGGTCACTGTGGGAGATTTCGCATAACTCTTCCTTGGAGAATCCAATTTGGATCAGACTGGTGGCATTGGAAAGAGGACACAGAGGGCTACAACAAGTTGCAATTTTAGAACTGGATGATCTGAAAGTACAGAGATACATCAGAGGCAATATCGATCTCCTACAAAGTGAAAAAAAGGTGTGTAGATTCTTTTAAATTTTTGCTTAAGATTGGTTTGAAAATTTATTTTGAAGGAATTCAAAGGGCTAGTAGAGCATTATTA